>BLBF01000022.1:52762142-52786940 GCA_015471245.1 Laticauda colubrina | reverse complement strand
AACAGCACACATGTAAGTACCCGTGAAAACCTAAGAATATATATATATATATATATATATATATATATATATATATATATATGTATGTATGTATGTATGTATGTATGTATGTATAAAATGTGGCAGTTTTTTCCTTATATGGCTTTCCCTCCATTTTATCTTCCGAATGTCCCCAATCTAGTGCTCTTTGTGTTCCATCTGGAAAGAAGCGTGTGAGACCGGGTTCCAACAATAAACTCTTTTATTAAACTCGCTAAGCAACAGTAATGGAACAACAGCCCAAGCCGTGGCAGCTCTTTTTATAGCGGCTTGCCCGTGGCTTGTGGCCAATGGCAGGTTTACCAGATTGGTTCTCTAATAGCCAATCCGCGAATGGCTTTTTCGGCCAATCAGAATAGGGAACTTGGAGCCTACCAAGCTCCATACAGAATACCCCTCCTCCCTTGGTTTAGTCCAACATGCGTTACGTAGTCACGTAGGTAGGTGGGGCTTTTTTTAGTCCTGGTTGACCTGCGCAGCTCAGTCTCGGTGTGGTCTTCAAGCGATTCAGATGGGATCGCTGTCTCTCTGGTCCTTCTCCATGGAACCTCCTGGAAGGGTGAGTCAGCCTTGCTGCTCCCACCCGAGTCTCTCGGGCCGGTTGAGATGGCTCTGCCGCTCCTTCCTGGCTTGACCGGGTTGGTTGAGCTGGCCTGGCTGTTTCCTTCCAGGAAGGCCTCGCTTCGTTCTCCTGCTCCCGGACTTCTCATTTGGGGTTCATCTAACTGTGAGTGCTCTTTTTGATTTGTTAAATAGTCTTTTTCTAGTGTTTGTTGTCTTGTTATGGGAGGTTCGTCTCTGCCTTTTTTATTATTTTGTATTTCACTCCCCTCGGTTGTTTTTTGGTCGATATTTATTTTTATTGGTTCTGTGGTGTTTTTTTGTTCGAGATTGCGAGAACGAAGCTGGTCTATATGCCTCTTCCATTCTCTACCGTTGTCTAGGAGTAGTCGGTAAGACCGGCGGTCTGTAATTTGGGTGATTGTGGCTGGAAGCCACAACGGTTCCCCGGTGAGGTTTCTCGCATAGACCAGGTCGCCTATTTCAAATGTTTGGTATTTGCTGGAGGAGTTGGGGGGGTTGTCCCAGGTGTAAGTGGGGTACAGTCTGTCTAGGTAGGAATGTAATTTCCTACCCATTAGGAGTTCTGCTGGGCTTTTATTGGTTGTGATGCTGGGGGTAATATGCTGTAGAGTTAGTAGTCGGTTTAATTTGTCTTGCACGTCCCCCTTGTCCATTCTATCTAGGCCCTCCTTCGTGTACCAAACCATGCATTCAGCCCTGCCATTTGCAGCCGGATGGGCCGGCGCTGTTAAAGCATGTTGGATACCCTGGGCAGCCAGAAACTGTTCGAATGCTAACGCTGTAAACTGCGGCCCATTATCTGACATCAGTACATCAGGCAGCCCATGTGTAGTGAAAAGTTTGTCTAGCTGTTTCATTACTGCCTCGGTGGTTGTGGAAGCCATAAGGATGACTTCTAACCAGTTCGAGTAGACATCCACAACTATTAGGCACTGTCAAAGGGTCTTTAGTGGTGACTCTCGCGACGTCTGCTGCGGTTAGCGGCAGGTCCAGGCAGGTCTCTAGTTGTAGTGTGGAGATGGTTGGAGCTGGGTCCTCTTCTGTGATTGGCAGCGGGGAACGGCTTAGGGCTTCGGCATGTGTGATGACTTTTCCGGGGTGATGAATCGGCATGTAGGTGTAGGCAGCGAGGAATTCAGACCACCTCGTCATTCTAGGTAACAGAATGTTCGGGGTTGGCTTGTTGCCTGCTAGGATTCCTAAAAGGGGCTTGTGATCAGTGATGATCGAAAAAGTTCTACCATAAAGGTACTTGTGGAATCTTTTGACTCCAGCAATGATTGCGAGGGCTTGTCTGTTGAGTTGGCTGTAATTGCGTTCTGGAAAGCATCTTTGAATAAAAAGCAACTGGTGCCTCTCTACCGTCTGGTAGCTTGTGGCTCAGGATGGCGCCAATTCCAAAAGGCGATACATCACAGGTGACCGTCAAGGGCAGGATATTGCTATACTGGATTAAAACGGTGTTAGACGTTAATAGGTCTTTGATACCCTGAAATGCTGCTTGTTCCCGGTGGCCCCATGTCCAAGTAGTTTTTTTATCTAGCAGCTGATGTAGGGGTTCTGCTACGGTTGCCTTATGGGGGAGGAACACATTGTAAAAAATTATGAGACCGAGGAATGCTTGAAGGTCAGTTTTGTTCCTAAGTCTAGGAGCATCTTTGATTGCCTTTATTTTTTTTCCGGAGGGGTGTGTGCCTTGTTCATCAATTAAATAGCCCCAAAACTCGACCTGATTGGTAGCTAGATCACATTTTTCTCATTTTACTTTGAGGCCTGCGTCTCTAAATCTAGTTAAAACTGCTCTTAATCTGTTCTCTAGTTGGTTGGCATTTTTTGCTGAGACCAGAACATTGTCAAAATAAGGGACGACTCCCTTGATTCCGTTTAACAGGTGTTCCATGAGGCTTTGGAACATGCCTGGGGCAATGCTAACGCCGAACTGGAGACGGTTACACTTGAATGCCCCTCTATGAGTCACAATAGTCTGTGCCTCTGCGGTAATGGGGTCAACGGGTAGTTGTTGATACGCCTGTGCGAGATCAAGTTTCTCAAAAATTCTTTGTTGGAACGCATGGTTTAGGGTTGCCTTATAGTCTCCGCAGATGCGCACTGACTACACAGATGCGCACTCCGCAGATGCGCACTGACTGGTTTCACAGGAGTAACAATGGATGTTTCCCACCTGGCATGGTCGATTGGCTCTAAATCCCCTTGAGCTATTAATTTGTTCAATTGTTCATCAATTTTTGGTTTTAAAGCAAACGGTACGCGTCTAGCCTTTAAGCAGATGGGGGCTATTTTCGGGTCTAGGCTGAATGAAATTGGGGTCCCCTTGTACTTGCCTAGGGTCCCGTTGAAAACATCTTGGAATTCTTGAGGCAGGCTCTCCTCCCAGTTGGCTGCGGCAATGTGGTTGATCCCGGTCATCCCGATTCCCAGGGACGCGAACCATACGATCCCTAGCAGACTAGGGCAATCATGGTCGACGATGGTCAGAGGCAAGATTTTGGCGTGGTTCTTGAATTCGACGAGGAAATGTCCTAGGCCTACTACCGGAATTTGATTTCCCTGGTAGTCTTTTAAATTAGTCTTTGTTTCTGAAATTCTTTTTGTTTAATGTCCGGTATCAGACGCCGGAAGGTATTCCAAGATACCATAGATAGGAAAGACCCAGAGTTGACTTCCATCTCACAGGGCTTCCCTTTGATGCTCACCTCTATCCGGACCTTCTTCCCATTTTCTGCCCTGGCATTTCCAATGGTGACTGTCTGATGCGTTTCCTCTCTGTCACTGGTTCTTTTGCTTCGGTTCCATCTGCTTCCGGCTTGTCTTTCTTCATGTCTGGGGGAGGGGGGGGTGCTGCCGCGTCTTTTTGGACTATGGTTCTTTTTGTTGCGGCAGACCCTTTCGATGTGCCCCCATTTGTTACAAGCCCTACAGATTGCATCAAAGAACCAGCATTCAGCTCAAGGGTGGTTGCCCCCGCATCCCACACATTTAAACTCCTGCCGGTTTCTCCTTCTTTCGTGCCATTTCTTATCTGATTGAAGTCTATGGACATCTTCCTTTTCGTCCTTGGTATCACTCTGGGATTTCAGATCTTTGTAGTGGGCTGTCGCTATGGGCTGTTTCTTTCCTCCCTCTGCCTTCTTCTCTCTGGCTTGGTTTGGCAGATCAGGGATCACATTCATCTGGCGCATGGTGGCTGCTGACTTCTTTGCTGCTTCGGCGGCGGTTGCGTCTGCAATGGCCTCGGCCACGGTTATGTTTGGTCTATTCAGGATCTTGCTCTGAAGGGTAGTGTCCTTCAAACCGAGGACCACACGGTCCCTCATGGCTTTGTCCATGTTCTGGAACTCGCAGGCTCCTCCAATGTGTCTCAGGGCTGCTACAAAATCTCTGACAGTTTCATCTTCCTTCTGGTCCCTCTTGTAGAACTCGTGTCTTTTTATCAAGTTGGAGACCACAGGTGCGTATTGTGCTCGGAGCATTCTGTTCAGCTCAGGCCAAGTCATCTGTTTGACATCTCTGGGTTTAGCCAGCGCCTTCGCCATTTTAAAGACAGCTGGTCCGCAGTGTGTAAGGAAGACAGCCCTCTTTCTCTGGTCAGAGATTTCCTGCAGTTCGTTGCTTTCCAAAAACATAAGAAAGCGATCGATATATGACTCCCAATCCTCCTCATCAGGATTGAATGGTGCGGGCGGCGCGTTGTTACTGGCCATCTCTCTCTCTCAGTTCAGATCGCTGCATACTTCGGTCTCACTCTTCTATGACGATCCCACCTTTATCGCCAGTGTTCCGTCCGGAAAGAAGCGCCTGAGACCGGGTTCCAACAATAAACTCTTTTATTAAACTCGCTAAGCAATAGTAACGGAACAATAGCCCAAGGCCGCGGCAGCCCTTTTTATAGCGGCTTGCCCGCAGCTTGTGGCCAATGACACCGCTTTAACTGTTCCCGCCATTTGGCGGGTTAACCGGATTGGTTCTCTAATAGCCAATCCACGAATGGCCTTTTTGGCCAATCAGAATAGGGAACTTGGAGCCTACCAAGCTCCATACAGAACACTTTGAATGTATTGAATTACTACTTTGATTGTCCATGCAGGCTAAAAAGTTGAAAGAAGTTGATGGCCAGAACATCTGGAGGTGAATGCAACCAGATACAAGTGTTCAACCAGAGGCTCAAAATCAGTTTACGTTTTGGAGTAGGAACTAGACAGATAAGGTTATCAAACAGCCAGAAGAATAGACCTTAATACGATCTTTTAAACCTAAGGACTTCATGTTACAAATACTAGTTGCTAGAAGTACTAGGTAGGGTACCATGCTTAAGGTCTGTGTGTGATCTTCCTCAGCCACTTACTTGATCCAGTAGGATCTTGTAGTTTTAAGAACTTTTGTTGTAAAGGCTGAAGTTTAGCTACCTAGTTTTGGTCCAAAGACATGTCCTAGTAAATGGAACTGAGAACAGAAATAGGAAATACAGCAGAGAAATTGCTCAATTGTTTCAGAGTGCTAATATTACCAGGCAGGAAACGCCTTAATGGGAAAAGAATTCACACACAGCGGGAAAGAACACACTTTTCTGGTGAGCACCTTTGATAAATTATTTTTGCACTGTCATGCTGCCACTGGCAGTTTGCACAATGCATAAGGGGTGGCACTTTGAAAATCCACACCAGGCTGTTATAGTATTTCTACGCAAGCACATAGTTTCTAGGGAGAGGTGGAACATTTTATTTAAAGTTGTTTCACAGGGAAGATCTTCAGATAAATATCAAAAATGATATATACTTCTAAGAAGGATTTAAAATCCAGGTTGTTGAAATGGCCTTATACATAAAGCCTTAGATTTTATTTTTTATTTTTTTGTTATATTTATCAGAAAAATTTACTGTACTTTTAAACAATGTGTATGTGTGAGTATATGAATGGCATTATTACAGTCTCACAAAATGTTGTTAACTTCTTTTTAGTAACTAATATGCTGATGAAACCTTTATACAACTCTCCTCTGTCCCAGACATTTCATGCTGTCAAGATCCCTTCCTAGTACCTGGAGGCCGTGAGGGTCTGGATCAGGGGTGTCAAACTTTATTCATTTATTTATTTACTTTGTCAATTGTTTATAAAATAATAGATTAAGAATACAGAAAATAGGTACGATTAAATGGGGACAATAGGACAGAGACAGGAGGCACGATGGTATACTTATGGGCGCCTCTTATTGCATCATAGCAGCATCATGTGACATATTGCAACTTCCCCCCCTTCGCTAAACCAGGCATGGCTGTGGCCAGCATGTGACACATCTGGCCTGAGAGCTGCGAGTTTGACACCCCTGGTCTGGATAAAGGAGAAAAAGTTTCAGCTCAATCCTGGCAAGACTGAGTTGCTGTGGATTTTAAAGTTCCCTGGTTCTCAGGGGAACATTTCCTATTAATTAAAGGTTAAATCTATATGCACTACTTTGTCAGAGTTTTTATGATACTTTTCAATATACTTTGCATTGATCATACTGTACGGTAGTATTATATGTTATAAATTAGCAAGTCAGTAACTATTCATATATTTAATGTCTAATTTTAATAACTAGGTTTTTAACATCAATTTTATTGAGTTTTTTTTCTTTTCATTTTGAGAAAATTCTTTTAAAAACCTCTCTGGGAGGGGACTCCATTATTTTTTCTTTCATTTGAAAGATTATTATATTTAGCTGGGGTTTTTTTGTGTGTGTGTGTTCTGGAAATGCTTAGCATTTTGTAAGATACAATGAACATTACAAAACCAGACAAATCCCGGCTGTTTCCCCAGGATCCCATTTGGGCCAGGTGATTAGATAAGCTTTGTTGTGCTTTTTTCCCCTGTGACTCTGGTTATTGTTTGTCTTTGGATGCCTGAGGTTATGTCATGGGGTTTTGTGTGTGTGTGTGCACGTGCACACGCATATGTGTGTGTAAATGTATGTGTGTTTTCAATTCTTGTATGCCAGCCAGTGACTTGTATGAGATGGGAGTCTTTATAAATCATAAAAAACTAAACTAAATAAATAAGTAACACCATACCACCACCTTTGGCCCAGCATGTTTTTTGATGATACACAGAAAGTTACCTCTCTCATCTGCAATAAAATTCTGGAAGAGGCCAGCTTTATTACAGGCTGACAATCATGGGTGGGATTCTATCTGTTCGGACTGGATGAGGTGAACCCCTTGTTCCCATGTTCAGCTCGCTCCGAACCGGTTTTCTTGATGAGGAAGTACCCACCCCTGCTCTTTCCTGTGCTTTATGCTTTTGTTTACAGCACAGCTGATTCTCATGGCAGAGAGGTTTGCCACGCCTCAGCTGTTTTCTTCACAGAGGCTGCAGTTGAACACAAATAAGTATGAGCTTGCTTTTTTTAAATGCAGAATGCACGCGCAAAGCATGCAATCACTGAACCAGTTGTTATACCGGTGGAATCCCACCCCCACTGACGATGCATTAAGCAGCAACACCTGGAAGCCAGGATTTCTGGAGTCCTAGTGAACTGACTTTGGATCATAGCAGAAAGGCCTGGAAGGCTACATTGATGCTAAATACTGAGGTTGCCTTCCCCAAGAGTGCCCCCCCCCTCTATCTCCTACCATATCTCCCTCTGTCCATCCCCACCCTATTAGCTTGCCTGCCCCTTGTCACCACTCCCCAATCTCTCCCAATCCTAGCTGTTCCACCCTCATTGCCAAAGGTTCCGTCACCTACTTCAGCATATCAACCAGGCCGACAGAGATGGGCACCCAACTCAGAGATGCTTCTGCCTTGCCCTCCTCACTCCTTGATTTAGGCACCAGCTACTTTGTCACTCTCTTCCACAAACAACTTACAACCCTAACCAAAATAGAAAAAGGGAACTGAACGGAAAGGATTTTGTTACTCTGCAAGATGGAACAGATGGACTAGGTATGAATATCATTAAGATTGGCAAATCCTGATCAGGTTAAGCCAAAATGGTGCAAAAGTATCCCAGGAAACCAAGAAGAACAAGACAAAGTCCCAAATTATTCCAAGGGCAGTATAGAGATATATGCTGGTTCTCACTTCAAAAATATAAAAGCCTACATTATTTTTCCCCCCTACCATTATATACTAATCAGAGTGCCCTAGCAGAGAGCTGAAAAACCCATGAGTTCTTGTAGGTACAAAGCAGAAGTATGCTTTTATGTGAGAATTATGTGATACACTGGAAGTTGGACAGTCTGGAATACTGAGAGCTGTATTCCCCATTTTGCAATTGCTATATTGTACATATGTACATATGGTCACTGAAATTAAGGGGAGGAGGGGAGAATTGCCAGTGGGGTTTTTTAAAAGAAACAAGAGTGGAAATGAATGTGTTAAGCATCCCTTTAGCCCCATCTCTGTCTTTAAATAGGAATGCCTCTAAATTGTTCAACCCTAGGTACAAATACAACTAGCATTGCAGATCAATTCACTTGGTGATGTTAAACAAACCAAGAGCTTTTAGCCTTTCAGCTGAAAAATGGAACTCATTTAAAACTGTTCTATCTTGTCAGCTTGCACTATAGTAAGAATGATTGAGCTAATGACTGAGGAATGCTTTAAGTTTAAAGCTTAAATACATATGGAATGTATCAATCTATCTATCCAGAGGTTTCCATAGGGAGGAATTTAAAAAATGATGCTACCTTCCACCTTACATTGGAAGCCTGACCATTTTTTACATGTAGTGCAATGCAGAAAAAGGACTGAGGCTTGGATCTCATAGTTGTGGCTGCCATCCTAATTTATTTGACTATCTATGCATCTACCTGTCATCTTCAGTGCACTGTGAGAATTGCCATAATAATAATGGTGGAAATGCCAATACAGGTAGCCTTTGATTTAGAACAGAGGTAGTATTCAGCAGGTTCTGACCAGTTCTGGAGAACCGGTAGTGGAAATTTTGAGTAGTTCAGAGAACCAGCAAATAACACCTCTGACTGGAGATTTTACAATATCCTTCCCCTGCCATGCCCGCCAAGCCACGTAGTAAAAAAATTTGAATCCCACCACTGATTTAAAACCATTTGTTTAGGGACCACTCAAAGTTACAACAGCACTGAAAAAAATGACACTGGTCTGGTCCTCACACTTACAATTGTTCATCCCCATAGTCATGTAATCAAAATTACTGCTTGCCAGCCATCATATATTTACAATTGTTGCAGCATCCCAGGGTCACGAAATCATCATTTGTGACCTTTCCAGGTGGGTTCTAACAAGCAAGGTTAATGGGGGGAAGCCAGATTTGCTTAATGGCTGTGTGATTCACTTAACAACTGCAGTGATTTACTTAACAACCGTGGCAAAAGTCATAACATGGAGCAATTAACTGCATATTTTCATAGCAACAGAAATTCTGGTCCTAACTGTCGTTGTAAGTTGAGGACTAATTGTATCTTTCTCTGTTCTTATATTTATGGGATAAATGAAGTTACGTCCTTTTGATCTAGCAGCTTGCTACTGTACAAGCGTTGTTGGTCTTTTTTTTTTTTGCTTTTTCATACAGCTGCTGGCAGAGCTGGCTCAGTTAAAAACAGAATAGCATGATTAAAAACCTTCACACTGCAGGGTTTTATACCCCTTTGCATCTTCCTCTGTTCTGCAATTTCAGGAAGGTGGCAGAAAATTGCTAAATTAAAACAAGTTCATTGAGTGTTACTAATATTTGTCAGTTGTAAAACTGTTTACATAATGTGAAGCTTTATATGTTTCCCACCTCCTGAATTACCCATCATTAGTTGAAAGTAACTTCCTTTTAGCCAGAGGTTGTATTCAGCAGGTTCCGACCAGTTCTGGAGAACCGGTAGCGGAAATTTTGAGTAGTTCAGAGAACTGGCAAATACCACCATCTGGCCTGAACTGGCCCTGCCCCCATCTATTCTCTGTCTCCGGAGTCCCAGCTGATCGGCTGGGTCTTCTTTTGTTGCCCTGTACAGGAGAAAGGAGCTGGAAAGCAGGTTAGTGGGGTGGAGAGGAAATGGGATTTTATAGTAACCTTCCCCTGCCCCGCCCACCAAGCCCCACCCACTAAGCACACCACGCCCACCAAGCCACACCCACAGTACCAGTGGTAAAAAATGTTGAACTCCACCACTGCTTTTAGCCATTTGAAGGCAAAGTCCACTCTGTGGATGAAATTGATTTATACTACGTTGTGGATCTCATATAAAAGTCTCAGTAGTAAGAAAATAATTTTATAAATTATAACTCCAATGAAGAATACCAGCAAACCCAATGCTTTTCTTCATTTGATGCGTACATATATATCCAGCAGATTAAACTGAGATTAAGACCCAGGACAAACACACACACACATACACCCGCAGCAAGGAAAAATAATGTTTGGAATCAAAGGACCTCATTCCTAGCTTGAAAGTCTTGGGTTTCCCCCAAAAAATGGTGCCAAGGAAAAAATATTTTCTGCTCACCACATCCTGTACTGGGGGGAAACAATCCATTCACCAGAAGCCAGCTGGTAAAGTTTTCTTTCTGATACTTCTGCAATCCACCCCACCCTGTAATCCACCCCTATCTTATTACTTTTGCCCCTTTGTCTGGTTGGATTGCATCATCCAGTGTGTTTGCTGTCTGTAAATGGCTGTTGGACCTGGAAGCGTTCTTAGAAAATGGAAATTATGCTAGAAGCTTCCTATTTAATTTTCTTTTACATTCGTAATTAAAGAGAGGAATAAATATATATTCATCAAGAAAGCATCCTCCTCATCTATGATACATCATCAGGGGTGGAGGTGTGTGTGTGTGTGTGTATGTGTGTCAGTGTGTGTAAAAGTTAAGATGTTAGCCACAACATTCCAACTGACAAAAGTAGTTGAGCGCTGGACTTTTAATAGTATGACTGCAGTTTCCATTTTAACATTTTTTGACCCTCTCTGGATGTCCCAAAGACATATTTGGTGTTCATGATTATTCCATAATGCTAGCTTATTCCAAGGTATATAATTCTTTTAATACATTTTATACTGCTGTTCATCTTTGTATCCAGAATAACGTATAATTAATTTGTACATTTTCTTCTCGGTTAGCCTCCCGTTCATTAGCTGGGAGGGCTGCATAGTTAATAACTATGTTATTAGTTAATAACATTGTTGTTAAACAAATCTAGATTCCCGGTTGACTTTGCTTGTCAGGTCATAAAAGCTGATCACCTGATCCCTGGACACTGCAACTCCATAAAAAAAAATTCCAAACATCCGAATCTGGTTCTCAATTTTGATCACATGACGGTGGGGATGCTCCATAGTCATAAATGTGAAAAATGGGCATAAGCCTCTTTTTTTCAATCTGTTGTAACTTTTGAGTGGTCACTAAATGAACTGTGGTTATTTTCCCATAGCAAATCATGCTGTCTGATCACAGCCATTGCTTTATTTTGGTGCCAGTATTCCTGACTGTATATATGTTAGCAATTGTTGGAAGAATTATCCTTCTGGATTCAGTTCCAAGTGGGGAAAAAGACACTGGAAACATGGAGGCTGTTTGGAAAAATAGTTTAATGGTGGACAAGACCACATGGCTTGGAGCTCCAAAGACGATCACATGCTTCAAAATGTTGAGTGAAGACAAAGAAAAAAGGGCCAAGATGCTGAGAGACCCTTAGTTTTATACCCTCTGTTGGGACACACCTTAGTGTTTCCTGTTCCTGTGTAAGAAATATCCCATTGGCTGTCAGACTCCCGGGGCGGGGGTCTTAGCTAACATTGTAGGCTTTGTCTGGACCACATGGCTTCACCTGAGAGCTGGCTGATGCAATCTTCCCAGGCCAGGTGATGAGATGGGTAGAGGCCTTTGTTATGTAGAATACTCTGACCCAGGCCTTAATGGCCCACCCATTAACAAAGGTGGGGGGGTGAGCTTCTACCTCTCTGAGTTTCTACTTCTCTTTTAGGGGAAATATTCTGCCTTTTAAATATTTCCTATGATATTTCATTTTTCTAGCAGAGGGGCGGGTGCTAAGTTCCTACACTCTCTATCAACTTCTCAAATGCTGCGTCTTTTTGGTCTTGCTCTTTCTTTATCCTGTTGGTGTATATAGACCTGTGATTGCCCACTGGAATGTATGTGAAGAGGTAGACTTTTGTTCAGAAAGTGTGCCTCAAGAAAACTGTATTAAAAGAAGAACACTTCTACATAAATGATATTTTTCTATGATCTTTACTGTCTATTATTTTTGTTCTTTTAAATATATTATCTCTGAGGGCACACTTTGGTTAATTTTGGTTCATAGTGTTTTTGTATATACAGTTAGTTGTTTGTCAGAAACTTAACATGTTATATGAATTTAGTCAACTGCAGCTCATTCAATAATCATGGTAAACCACAGCTTGACATGTGACATGAACAGATGCATTCTTCTAAGCTATAATGTACTTTGTCTTGTTTTGTCTTAGTGTGTTGAATGAACACAGCTTGGTCGGAAAACATTCTGATTTCATAGTATTTTGTTAAGAGGAAAAAATGCCCGACTTTCAAACTCTGTCCAAACTGATTAAGATCCCAAAGAGATCATGGTAATGCCAAAAATAAATTGGCCAAATGGCATATTCTAGCTTTGGCCCACCAAGGACTGGCTTGAGCGGTTGGAATCCATTTCCTATAACTCTGAGACATACCCGCAGGGGATATGAGATTTGCACTCCAAGCCTAACCTCCTATATTCTGCATTTCTGTACCCATTTCCTTGGAAGGAACGCGTCAAGCCTTCTTGCACTCAAAGGGGAAATGCTTCTGAACGGGCGGTTGGCCACGCAGAATTGCAAACCAGCTGCGCTTGGAAATCTCTGCTGGGTAGGATGACGCGTTACATGCTGAGGCTTCTACAATTGCCCCCAAAGCACAAAATACAGTCTTGAACTCTGAAGTTGGGATATCAGATTTGGAACGTAAACCGCGGAGGAAAAGGGAAACAAAAACACACACGCACACACACACACACACGCCAAAACCAGCAAGTCATGCTTACTGGCGAGTGACTCAGGGCCAACTTTTCAGCAACTTGCCAAGAATCGCGGCCGGCGCAAGAGCGAAACCTTGGGCGTCCGGTGTCCCGCCCCCTCCCGGCGGGGCCTCTGCCGTCTCGACATCCATAAAAGGCGGAGCTCCCAGCCGGCGCGTTTCTCCTTTTTGTGTTGCAGAGCATGGGCACCAACTGAGAAACGCGCTCTTTGAACTGACGATGGAGACTTCCTTGCCTGCCGTGTTTGCCCGAAAGCAGTACGTGGGCGGCTACGACCGGACGGTGAAGGTAGGGAACCCAATGTGTGCCGGTGGTTTCGTTGTGCGGTGCGGGTTTTTCCAGAGGTTTGAGGCGACAACTCCCATGGAGAGCACGCCGGGTTGAGGTGTTGAAAGAAAACGATCGGGTGGGGAGGTTGTGTATGCGTGCGAGTGCGTGTGAAGCAGCTGGCTGAATGCTGTGTGCATCCTCGCCGAACTAACTAACTATCAAGCAACCCTGGCTGACTTCGGGGTCGTTCTCTTGCGCTTTTCCTTGAGGATACGGAGTCCCATTGAACTCGATGGGACTTCTGATAGGAGTTCAGAGAAAGGCGGTTTCCCTCCTCTTGGCAGTCCGTTTTGCGTGGTCTGCTCTCTCCAACGGACCTGCCCTCTCGCTCTCCAACGGATGTTGTAATCAGAGTCCAGAGTCACAGATTTTTGGACACTTGACGCTGCAGGAACTCTGCAGGCATATTTCTTTTCTCTTTTTTTTTTTTGGGGGGGGGGGGATGTACAGGTTTTCCCAAAATAAATTGGTTGCTGATGCCACGACCATCCCTATGCATAAATTCTGATAGGACTGAAGGGAAAGGTTGCATGACAGGTTATTGGTAAGTTGCTCCAATATTACTTTGTCCTTATTTTGAGTCCTGATGCTTGGGTCCATTAATTCTTTTGCGCAAAAACTAGAGCCTTTTTAAAAAAAGATTGGTCCGAAAAACTGCTACTATACTTCTGTTTTTTGTTTTTTTTTTAAATAATAGCAATAGTATTTGCATAGCTTAAAATGTCCCATTCCATTTCATGTCTTAATAAAAAATACTGCTAAACTACATAGTTCATCTACTTGGTCAATAAATTGGCTTGTTATTTATGTGTGGGTATATGGGGGGGGGGAAGGAGAAGTACATTTATGCATACCTTATTATTCTTCATTCCCTTTACGCAGCAAACACAATTGCCTTGGTCCTTGTTATATTGAATTTCAGGTACATTTTCCTTAGTGCATCATAGAATCAATCTAACATTCACTGCAAATCATTAGGATTGTTAGCCAATACCCTGGCATCATCTGCATTCAAAGTGCAATGCACATACCTTCAGGTCATCTCCAATCCCACAAGACTTCTAACATCACCCAAGCATCCCTAATACCATTATCCACAAATGCATTAAACAACTTGCCCTGGCCTTATTCCTTATTGTGGTTGATCAGTTGCTAACTCATGTCTGACTCTTCGCAATCCCATGGACCATAGCACACCATGACCCTCCTTCGTTGTCTCCCAGAGTTTGCCCAAATTCATGTTTGTTGACTTGATATTATCTAACCATCTCATCTTCTGCTGTCCACTTTTCCATTTGCTTTCCAGTCTTCCCCAACATCAGGATCTTTTCCATTGAATCCTCTCTTCTTTTTTGGTGGCTAAAGTATTTGAGCTTCAGCTTTTCTGCTCAGTACCAATCAATTTGTAAAACATCTTTATTCTCACTTATGCTTTACTCCCATTGTATACCACCTATATCATCACATTCAATATCCAACCATGATTCCATGTTTGTACATGAGTCAGACTCATTTCATTCATCACATGGTTTCTTTACATTGTACAATATTTTCTCACGTTCATACTTTTGACAGTGATCTGTTGAAACACCAAAATATCTCTGGCATAATGTCACACTCTGTTCCCAAAATTTTGCACATTGTCATAATATTTTGTGCCCTTCAGTCACAGTCCCGCCAAAGCCCTTTTTTGGGCACATGTAACAAACCATGTTAGTCTCCCTTCTTGCTACCTTTTCTTTTCTTTTTATAGGAAGGCAATAACAGCATTTTTCCAATCATCTCAGGCAATCTTCATGAATTAAACAGCACTCTGTAAGCAAACTATATGCAAACTTCCAATGCTTGTTTGTTTAAACCAGTCAACATTTTTGATAATTTTTATTTTCATTTTTTTTTCTTGAATCCTGATATTGATATTTACCTTGCATTTAGTATGTTAGAAAATGATTCCATATCTTTTCATATACTCTTTTACTTTTTTCTACAATCACAGTTTTATTCTTTTTTAAATCTTTAATCTTTCTTTTTCCTCTGTGTAATCACTTTTGACATAGCCAGAAAAGGATCTTTCTAGATTCCGTATCTGTCATCATTGATGTATCTAATTATTTCATCTTTTTTTAAAATATACAGGTAGTCCTTGACTTACAATTGGTTGCATAGCAACCATTCAAAGTTATAGTGCACCTTTCCAAGGCTACTTATGACTTAGATTTAAAATGTAACGTCCCCGTCCCCCACAATAATATGATTGTATTCTTGGTGTTCAGCAACTGGGCCACTTTTATGATTGATTGTTGCATTCTGAGGTCATGTGACCACAATTTAGGCCTTTGCTTGCTGGAAAACAGCATTTTCTTCCCTTTTTAGCAAAATATGTCCATTATAGACAACAGATCACTTCATTCACTTCATTACCATGGCAATTCATTTAACTGCTGCTGCAAAAAAAGTCTTTTTTAGAGGAGATCATGTGGTGACTTGCTTCATGACCAGCATGACTTGCCACTGTAATTCTGGGCTCATTAATGGTTGTAAGTTGAGGACTGCCTACATATTACTGTAATTCTCTTGCTACTGATCCCATTCTCATCTATTTAGTCATGCCTCCAACAAAGTAATTGTTTGCCCTGCATTGTACACATTTAGAATGTACAGTTTCCCCCATAATTTATTGCTGGTTGTTTCATTTTCACTGAACTATTATCTACCTTATGGATTCATAATTTCAGATACATCCTAGCAAAGTCCATGCTACTAATTCCTATTTTCTGACGTATACTATAGGCCATTCCATTTATAATTAAATGTGCACATCACTTCAGCATACAATCAGACCACCTTTAGATTTATGCTTTTCTTCTTATTTTTGTAGACACACAGCCTTTTTTTTTTCTCCATTTGGTTTATTCATTCATGTTTTTTTACCACTTTATAGCAACAGCACTGAGACTTATATACCATTTTATAGTGCTTTAAAGCCCCCTCAAAGCGGTTTACAGAGTCAGCATATTGCCCCCAACAATTTGGGTCCTCATTTTGCCCACCTCAGAAGGATGGAAGGCTGAGTCAACCTTGAGCCTGGTGGGATTTGATCTACCAAATTGCAGTAGGAGAAGTAGTATTGCAGTACTGCACTCTAACCATTGCGCCACCAAGCCTCCATCCATTTATCTTCTTGCTTTCCAAAGTTCCATATGTCACTGTCATAAGATGTGCTTATAGGTAGTGATATCTGCTGCTTATCATAACTTTTGCTTTATTGAAACTTTTGTGTAGTGCTTTTTCATAAGATAAATGAAATAATGAATGTATCAGTCAGCTTTGCTAATTTTGTTTAGTATCTTACAGGTACAGCCAAAGCCCACTTTTGCTCTAAGTGTTCTCTAATTATTCTGTGTAAGCAAGGATCTATAATTTTGGAAGACAACATACATTTACTCATATCCCACCAATTAAGATGTATGTATACTGTATTGATAAAGACTCAGAACACAGAGTTATACAGAACAGACAATCCTACTACTATACCCAACCCATTCTGGTCAGCTGACAATACAATAAAAACAACAATACATTTTTTAAAAAAATCACAAAGGGTAATATATCAACATGCAGCTACATTACTCAGCTTATAAATGTAATTGTTGAATTAATCTTGGGGGTTGTGGAAATTAGTGGAAGACTTTATCTGTGCAAAAGGATATTTAGAAAATTTAAAGATAATTTTTAAAATGAAGAATGGCAGCTAATTTATGTGCAATGGATTAAGAGCCAAATTCTTCTCTGATTTAACACTGCACCTCAGGTTGGTGAAGCATGAGCAAATATTTCTGCTTTTATAGAGTATTTTTATATGAATTGTTCCTTAAAACTACACCAAACTCTCTCTTTTACCAGTCAGTTAAGTCTTTTTTCCCCTATAAACATTACCCCTCTCCACCAAACATTGGGTCTATGTCAGCTTCCTTGTCCTTTCATATTAATCTCATGACTTCAAGGATAAGTATATTAAATCTTCATGTGCATATCAAAGAACTAACATTATGGAAGTATTTTTAAGACCATTTTTGACCAAGTGCCTGCAGCTATTGGAAAATGCAGGGAATATACCTCAGTCTACAACCCCATCTAATAAACTAGATATTCAAGCTTGGTAATTATTTAGGATGCCTAGATATTCCTGAGATACAATCCCACTTTGTTTATAGATGCAATGAGTCAGTGAAGTGAATTATATTTAAGATTTATCTTCTAATAACCCATTCTCTTTGTTGCTTGCCGGTGTTTTTACAAAGGAAATTGTAGACCAGAATTACAGCCTAATTAGATGCAGGTGCATTTATCTTTCCTTGTATAAGCCGTTTAAAGAGGCTGCAGATTATCACAAGAAAGTAGTGGAGGCTGAAAGGAAAATATTGATTAAATCTTTGGGAGGAAGGGCACGTACTTGATTGAAATTGCTCTTCCTAGCTTCCTGTATGTTTGAACAGTGTGGAACAGTAAAATAATATAACTAAACATATATAAGTTTTGTTAAAACAAGGTTCTAAATAGAGTAGTTGCTCATAAATCTTTTATTCTGTAGGTGGTCCTGACAATTGCATTCCCAGTGGAAGTTTTGGAAAACTTCCAGTGGAGGTTTTGAAAGTTTAAGTAGCTTCCTTCCCAGATATATCCCTTACTGGAGTTTGATTTTTAAAGGGTTCTTCTGTTATGCATTACTATGGGGTCAAGCTTCTTTTAGCTCTCACCTATCCAAGGGTGTCAAACTCGTGTCATCATGTCGTTGTCATGTGACATATTGTGATTTTTCCCCTTCATTAAACCAGGGGTGGGCGTGGCCATGGCATGACATATCCTGCCTGTGGGTCACAAATTTGACACCCCTGATCTAAGAGATTATTTCTTGGCAAATAACAACAGTTCTGAATACTATATAGTGTAGCGGTCGCCAACCGGTGAGCTGCGGCCCACTGGTGGTCCACAAGAAAATTTTGGTGGTCCGCAGAGAAATGTCACTCCCAGAGCACTCCCCAAAGCAATCAATCCAGGCTGTGCAGGAACACAAAGCTGCACCGCCCACATGGCCACTCCCTGCCACCCACTCTTTATCTGGCAAACTTGCCTGCTAAATTGCTATTTTTCCTTTTTCCGACCATCAGTTGTTCTGCTGTGCGGGTTATTTAGATTAGCTAGAAAGCAGGAAATGGTTGGATTTCTTGCTTTCTAGCTATTCTTTCGATGTTCGGCTCTGCTTTTAAGCCGAACCTTCCTTAGGACTGAAGCAGTGCAGACTCAGCTAGCTGATGGCAGAAACACAGATCTCTAAGTGAATCTGTGATTCTGTTAGCAACTCAATCTGCCTGCCTACTTTGCATGATTTTTGGTAAAAGTTGTTCTTTTTATAAAAAAAATCAATATTTATATTAATATTTATAATATTTGCATACAAGCCATGCCCAGCCAGTCACATGACCACCAAGCCATACCCAAAAATTAGACCATGCCCACAGAACCGGTTGTTCAGAAATTTGAATCCTACCCCTACCCCTGTGTGTTTGTGTGAGAGAAAGAGAGAGAGAAAGGAAGAGGTAGAGGGAGAGAGGGGTTAGATCAGATCTCTCTATCTTCTCTTTCTCTCTCCCACTGTCAGCAAACCACCATCAGTCAAAATTCGTATTAATTGTCCCCGGGATTTAAAATTATGAGTTTGTTGGTCCCTGAGCTCCAAAAGGTTGCCGACCCCTGGTATAATGTATCATTCAAAAACAAAATGAGATAACAGCATTATTTAAAGATACATCACTGAATATATGTTCAAGCTATAAAATGCACTGCTTTTTTGTGTTATTTCAAGGGTTTATGGAAGTTGTATCTTGTATTAACTGAAATATTTTTTGTCTTCGGAAGTAGGCACCATAAGTTAAAAAAGATTAAATGGCTAAACAAAAGGCTAAACCACATAATGAATAATTGAGGGAATTAGGTATTTTAGTCTAATGAAGGGAAGGACTAACAGTATTTCAGTACTGAGGGGCTATCACAAAGATGAAGGAGTTGACCTATTCTCCAAAGCATCTGAGGGCAAGATAAGTAATGGATGGGAAGTCATCAAATAAAGATCCAATCTAGTACTAGGGAGAAATTTCCTGACAGTGAGAACAATTAACCAGTGGAACAGCTTTCCTCCGGAAGTTGTGGGTGTTACATCACCGGAGATTTTGAAGAAGAGATTGGACAGCCATTTATCCAGAATAGCAGGGTCTCCTGTTCAAGCATGGAGTTGAACTAGATCTTCAAGATCCCTTCCAATCCTATTATGCTATGTTCTATCAAAGAACAGTATTTATATAACTAATGCATGTAGCCCCTAATATGCAGAACTTCAACCCATTGATTTGGAGCATTTAAGGAACAAGCCACACATGATATAAAACACTGTAGGCTGGGATGTCAAGGTCTTCATGTTTGTCTCACTCTAGTTCAAATAAAGATGGAATTAAACACTGCCAGTTGTTCAGGGATGAGAAATTATTTTCATGTAGAAGACTCTAGGCCCAGTTTCTAGAGACATTGGAAGTTATGAGAGTAGAGCCCAAATGTGTTTTGGAAAGTACCAAAAATTGGGGAGATTGCATTCGATTGCATAAGTCAGGTAGTTTAATTATCTTTTCCTAGTAGTGGCAAAATTATTCCCCACCTCTAGGTTCCCCTTCTTTTTCCTCCGTATTTCGTTTCAGGAAGTAGTAATTTTTCACCTTTGAGTTATAGTGCTACTTTGGACATTGATCAGTTTCTATATTTTCTGTGTTCAGGCACATCGTGAAGGAGCTTTTCTTAAACTACTTGAAGGAAACAGGCAAACGAAACAGGCTTCATATGACTATGATCTGATTGTCATTGGAGGAGGTTCTGGTGGACTGGCAGCTTCAAAGGTAAGATCAGCCAAGCTCGATTCACAAAAAACATTCTGTCAGCTAGAATTTCTTCCAATATGTTTTATCAGAGTCTACGAAATGAGCTGTCTCTTGATGAGCTACAGAAAGGTTTGTGGAATGCTGAATACATTTTACATACATTTTACAATCAGTTCAGACAACCTTCCTAATTGGCTTCCGGCCATCTATGTTAGCCTTAGTAAAAAATCCAATAATTTTAATTGCAACATGTGGAAGACACCAGATTGGAGACTGTGCTATATAATCAATGTAGCAGGCTGGGGAAGCTACTATACAACCCTATGGAAAACTTCAAATTATACTATATAGATCCATGTCAAGCAGTGTTTCTCAAATACTTTGAGAATCCCTCTTAAAAAATGATATAAACCCAACAAAAGACCAGAATTATATTGGACTGAAATCTAGCCATGTCTCCTGATTACTGAGTTGAATATATATTTAAGATCCATCTTCCTCATCCTTCCAGGTATTTTAGAAATGGTTTTCAGCATAATCTTTGGCAACTGGAGAGCAAAAGACTGGAAAAACTGATCTAAAGAGAATTGTTTGAAACATTTTAATTAATAAACCATTCATCTTGTTTTAGAATCTGTTAAAATAAATGAAAAATAATTATTTTACCTTTCTGAGAAAATGTATAACAATATTTTCCTTTAATTCTTTTGGTGTGAATGAAATATGAGATGTGAGTATTAATAGTTTTGAAGGATACAAGATTTGAATTCCCTTTTCATCTAAAAGTATCGTATTTATATTTTTAAATGAAATATGTATCTAGCTGTATTGAAAAAATGGTTGCCTATATTGGAAAAATTAAATGCCTGAAGTGGGACAGATTGCAAATAGATTTATACCAACAGCCCTTGCTAAGTAGCACAGCAAGATACATTATCTTTGATCCTTAGCACAATGTAATTTCCTAGAAGAAACTTTCTTGCTTCATTTACATTCTCCTTCCCAATAGTAATTAAAATGGACTCATGAGTATTGGTGGTCCAGATGAGGTTCATGCTCTTCTAGAATTGTGGTTGATTACTTGAAAGGTTAGTCTGGTTGATTCATTATAATATCCTGTGTATTTCATTGGGGTTTTGGTGTATTTTGGTTTGCTGGAAAAAAGCAAACTATTTCAACCTAGTACTAGAATGTGAAACTCTCCTCCTGAACTTTGCTCATCTTTCAATCCTTCCATCAAGTAGAAGACCAATTCAAAGTTAACATAAAACCATAGCATTATATTACAATAATATGTTAAGTTAATATATATTGACTTGGGCCATCTAATTTAGTATTGCTTACGGAAAGTACCTCAGGATTTCAGGCAGGAAATCTTTCCAGTGCTAATTAAAGAAATCAGAACTTGATCCTTCAACTATTCATAAGTAGATGGAGTAGTGACTAAATTATGGCATTGCAATTTTCCAAGCTTGGATAAACTAAAAAAAAAAAAAGCTAGAAGCATACTTTCTTTGTAAATTGTCCATTTTATATAGTCATAGTCATCACTTTTCTATCATCACTAGCATAACACTTGTAGTGTTGATATCCATTCTAAGCCAGTTCTACAGATATTTTACTGTAGTGGCTTTGTTCCCAACATAAAAATAATACAGAAACTTGTGTTTCAAATAGAGCTCCTGCTATATTTGTATATTAAAGAATATAACAAATATATTTTGTTGGCAAGGTAGTAATCCTTCTGAATCTACCAGGATCCCTGTTTCTTCCTCTGAATCTAGTTTGATTTTTAAGGAATAACCAGATAGGATATAACAGCAGAACTACTTCTAAAATAGGAGAGCCATCAAAAGAATAAACATTTGCTGTAGTTATGTAGGAAGAATGGGTATTCTGAAAAGACGGACATTAGCTTTTAGCTTCTTGCTGAGTAAGGAGTGATTGTGACCCCAGGTACCTTGAAAATACAGGAAGCAGTATTTATTTTTGGGCTTCCCATGTATCTAGAAACTACCTTGTAAGTAACCAAACTGGACAGGTTTTCTGCCAATAAACCAACAAATGGCATGAAATCCCTATAAAGCGCAAGTTAGTGGGAATCATTTTTCTCTCTCTCGATTTTCTAGGACATCCAGCCCATATTTTAGTTCCAAAGAAGGATGTCAGCATTCAATGAAAACAAACTCCGACACCAGACATTTTCTCAAAGTTTCTTCCAAAGCTGACAAGGGATGGGTTGATTTTCAAAGGGAGGTAGCTACATCAAACTGCTGAATTAGTATCATATCTGCAAGCTTGGGCTTAGCTAACAGAGATTATCTTGATGAGCTTCTCACTAAAATTAATTGTCCCTTTTTAAATTGTGGTATAACATAAAATATATGTCCTGCCTTTGTTAGTTCCATAGTAATTAAAAAGGATCACACTTTTTTTTCTTTGTGTGTGTTTAGATTTTTTTTTTTTGCATACTAATGAGGGACTCCTGTCCCTTGTATTATTGTCTATTGTGATTCTGCTTTGTTATGTAACTGCATACAACTGGCTTGTATGTCAATAGCCGGCTTAGACATACATTTAATAGGCCCTGGTCTTCAAAATTTAAACCAATAAACATGGCAACTTTTACCATTGGGTTGATATGTGTATGTTTTTTTTGTGTTGTTTTTTTGGCTGCAACGATGAATTCTTCGGAAATTTGAAACTCCACATTCCATCAGAGTCTCGTGAGTGGAGGGGGAAGGAAGAAGGATTCCTTCCATTTGTCAGTGAATGTAGCTTTGTTTAGAAACTGAGCAGAACTGAGATCTAAGTTTCAAGAGTCCTTTGGCAAAATGCTGGATCGGTTGCTCTCATCAGCATTCCCATTTTTCTGCGCACGGCAGCAACTGTGTTGCGAACTGCTTAGGAAGACTAGGAATTATTGGCCAATTTTTAAACTTTCCATGAAGCTAAAGTTATTTTGAAGGGTTGTATCCTAGCAGCAAACTAAAATAATAGCCTACCTAGCTACTTTCCAGTGCTAATTAAAGAAATCAGAACTTGATCCTTCAACTATTCATAAGTAGATGGAGTAGTAACTAAATTATGCACAAATGGAAAAGGGGTAATGCACATGATGAACTTGGATTTCACTTCAGAATGTGATGGACTCAAATTATAGACTTTATAATTTGTCCATTGACTTCATGATGTGTGCATTGTCATTAGTGTTCATATGACTTTTATTAGATGCACATGATTTACTCCTGAGGTCTAGGCAATATTGGTTCTGGAACATCTGCCTGGTAGAAGTTGGAACAATTCTTAGAAATGAGAAGTATTAGTATATAGTACAATTAGTACAATTAGTATATAGTACAATATAGTACAATTCAAGTATTAGACTTTTAAATAGTCCCTAATCCTATCAAATACCTTTGATACCTGTTAAAGGCCATTTAAATATTCCTCTTGTTAGGTGGGAAATAAGCATACTTAATATCTTTCTTTTCCAAATATGTGTCAGGTGGTGGTCAAGTATTACTCCTAATGGAACTGAGGACCCATATCAGTTGTTTGCTTAAAATCTTCATGATCCCTGTCTGTTAAAATGCTTTTTATTGCAAACAAGCTGAGGAGGTGTTTTTTCTGTATAAAAATAGTAGAATCCAAATAACCCATTCTGATTGGTTACAAAAAAACTAATGAGGATAGGTTCAAAAGGAACCAATCCCCAAAGCCGCACAAAGGCGGCAAAATCAAATAAATGTCATTGGCTACAAGCCGGCAGACAGAAAAGTATAAAAGGGCTGTCGCGGCTTGAGCCAATGTTCCGTTTTGCAACTATACTTGAAATAAAGACCTGTTGTTGGAACCTGTTCTACCTCGCGTTTTTCCGGACGGAACAGTGTTAATAATTCAGGTATTGAACTGGAACCTGGAAGATTCACATTGTATTTCTCACCCACAGAGGTTCAGTCTCTGACTTCAGGCTAGTCACAATTTATCAACCCAACCTCCTTCACAGAATATAAGAAAAATTGGAAGGAGTATTGTGCATGTAGCTTTGCCTGCTGTAAGAAAGGTGGGATAGAAATCTAACAAAGAAAAATGTGGGAAGTGATCAGGTACTTTTTCCAAACCAAGGTTTAACAGCTTCATTTCCTTCCAAACATGGTTCCTTTGAGGATTGACTTTTAAAAAGGAAAAAGAAACACTGACTAATGAGCAGCTTGTTCCTCTAACTTGTGGCAAGCCATTTGGGATAAGCATATTTACCATTGCTGGGTGGGTTTATATGTAATGATTCATCTGGATTTGCAGGTGAAGGCAAAGACTGAGGTCACCTGCCAAATACCTCAGGTGTCAAAGGAGTTCCTTTATGTCTTACAGTAAAGCTCATTTTAAACAGTGCTTTGGAGCACTGTCATTTTATATACCATAGCATGTGACCTAGTTAGTGAAAAGACTTCTCATCCTTTGATAGAATTGTGGTAATTTAGGCAGCCAAATTATTGCTTGACATTTAATTACCACTGAGTTGTTAGATTCATTCCCCCAGCCCAGCCCAATTTCCTTGCCACCACAAAGATCAGTGAACAGTTGTTGTTCTCACTGAAGTAAATACTGTGAATCTTGTCTTTTCATTAAAAGAGAAGATGGAAAGGAGGAATTGTTAGAACCACACAGTGCTAGAAAACTTCCAATCAAGTCAAACTGATGGGCCTGTTTTGGCTAACATATACATATACATATACATGTGTGCTGTTCAGCTTCCCTCGGGTATTATCCCACGTCACTGTAGTGCTTTTAAAGTTGTAGCAACGTTTCAGCAGAATCTCATCTGCCATCATCAGGCTTCTGTATTGAGTTTGTATGTATACAAACTCAATACAGAAGCCTGATGATGGCAGATGAGATTCT
>BLBF01000022.1:52733846-52761742 GCA_015471245.1 Laticauda colubrina | reverse complement strand
ATAGATAGATAGATAGATAGATAGATAGATAGATAGATAGATAGATAGATAGATAGATAGATAGATAGATAGATATAGATATTGATATAGTGATAGCCTGACCCACATACGAACTCAATACAGAAGCCTGATGATGGCAGATGAGATTCTGCTGAAATGTTGCTACAACTTTAAAAGTATAACTACAATGACGTGGGATAATACCCGAAGGAAGCTGAACAGCGCGCACACACACACACACACACAGACACACACAGACACACACGAGCATATATATTTCAGATGCTTTCCCCAATTCAGAGCTTTGTAGTTCACAGCCAGCACAAACTTTCAACAACAACAATCTGAAGAGCTACAGTTTACAGGAGTCTAATTCATGATAATGGCACCTAGATCGCAATGATGTATTATGAGCATTGTACCAAAACTGTTACAGTGGAATTATATTTTCCATTTTTGATTGACATGCTCAGTTTTTCCACTGGCAACTCATTCTTATCCACACAATTACCATACTTGTTCTTGAGAAAGAGTAGATGTTTTCAATTTTCAAAATAGAAATAATTTGTGGCCTCAAAGTGGAAAACGGAAGGAGATGTTAGAAGAGAAGAAAGATCAGCCATGGATGATACCTATTGGGGTAATGAAATATCTATGAGAAAGCAACTAAGTTTAGAGAGTACCAAAAATTCCACAGTTCAGATTTGAGTTGCAAATATACCCTTCTGTTAAATAGATGAGGGAAATTAACAGTTCTACAACTCAGTTATTAGACAGACATCAAGAAACTCATTTTCCTAAACAGCAATATCCTTTATACATGAGAAGTATCAACAGATTTGAGATAATTTAGAGATTTGTTGAAAATAAATTTTAAAACCCTTTAAGAAAAACTGAGGAAATGGTTGTGTGAATGTTTATAAACATCAGATATAAATCAATTTGTGGCGGTAGGAAAAAAAACACAAGAAAAATCAGGAATGGAGGGCACTGGTATGGCCACTTCACATTTTTCTCTTTGATATTTTTTAGGAAGCAGCCATATTTGGCAAGAATGTATTGGTTCTGGATTTTGTCATCCCTACACCTTTAGGAACAACATGGGGTAAGTTGATGGTTCTCAGTCTTAGTACAAATAAGTACTCCAAATCAGTTTTGGTTTTGCTTATGCTTCCAAACAATTTTTGTATTTCAGCTGCACATTACAAAAATAAGATATGAAGAAATGCCACGTTGGGCTGCGCTCATATATTACACTAACCCACCATTTACTTTGCTTGGTTTTGGCTTATAATATCCCAGGCATTGTAGTTTGTAAACTATGATTTATACTTAATAGCATGTTGCATGAATTCAGCAAATTGCTCTTTATTCAACAGACTTTGTAAGTTCTGGATTAATTCAATATGTGAAACCATCTACATTCTTCAGGATTTATTTATTTTATTAGATTCATATCTGACTTTTGTGTAGAAGCTCAAGGGAGCATTTATAATTCCTCCTCCCAGTTCCTCCCCACAGTAATAATTCTGAGAGGTAGAGTGGGTTGAAAAGTGGAAGACTGGTTGAAGTTTCCTGGCTGATTAGAATGATAAATGGATTAGAATTTGGTTTTCCCTGGTCCCAGTCTAGCACCTTAACCATTGTACCACACTGGCTCTCAGAGTTCTGCTTGGCTTTCATATAACATGACTGAATATATCCCCACCTGCTTAGATATTGGAGATTTTCACCTACAAAATTGACAGTTACTTGCTTTACTGTTTTCTGCATTGTACAGCTGGATGATCCTGGTATGCTTCCTTTTACAGGTCTTGGAGGCACTTGTGTAAATGTAGGCTGCATCCCTAAAAAGCTGATGCACCAGACAGCTTTACTCGGGCAAGCCATCAAAGATGCACCTGCATTTGGGTGGCAGCTGGGTGACAAACGTAAGGATGTAAAATTCCATTTATTTGGGGGAAATGACATGGGAACAGAAAGACAGTGGGTGGGATGCATAGTGGGAATAAAATTCAAAATTAAAGTGCAGGGAGAAAGGTGAAAGTTGAACGAATGGTGTGGGTTATGTTTAATTTAAAGATTTAATACCATAGGCATAAATGCCACCTCCAAACTGGAGTATATAGAAGCAATTCTCCAATGTGCTGAAAGCATAGAGCTTCGTGCGGGGCCCTCATAAATGTTCTGAAAACTGATAACAATCTGTGTAATAATGTATTTGAAGTAAGCATGAAATAATGTCTTGAGTGACTTAAGAGGAAGATTCTATACTACTTGCACTATATTTCTGACTATATTTACCCATATTATTCTTTGCAGCCTGTCAGCAAAGCTTAATAAACCCAGGAGAATTTAGTATAATTTTCAGAAAGGAAAGCACAACCAAAATCATCTGTATCTATAGCAATGTAATAGTTTAATGAGGTTTTTAGTTGCAGAAAGTTAGACACAGGTGAATGCTAGATTCTTTTTTTCCCCTTTGATCCTTAGCCATAAAGCACAGCTGGAGCTCTTTGACAGAAGCTGTTCAGAATCACATTGGCTCTCTGAATTGGGGATACAGAGTGGCCCTCCGAGAGAAAAAGGTCACATATGAAAATGCTTATGGAGAGTTCATTGGACCACACACAGTTAAGGTACTAGATTTCTTTTGAATGCTTCGTTACAGTACATGTTTTCCATTGGATCTCTTATATTTCTTTTACTTGTGTGGGAAGTTGGTGTGGAGTATATCTGTTAAATGACAAGGTCCTACTGTACTTCCAGGTAAGCCATGGTTTTCTGATATCATGGATTCTTCTCCATTTTCTGAAAGAGTAGACTGAAGGTATCTTTCTGTCAGTTGTGCCAATTCAGTGAATTGGCCTCTGTTATTTAGCAGCAAGGAAGTGTCCTATCTTTTGTCTGATCTTGGCTTAAATATGAAAGCAAAGCTGGGTTCAAGGTCTTAAGTCTTGAGGAACCAGAATCAGCATAGAGTCTTGGGACCGATTTTTTTTCTTCTGTTTCTGTGTTTGATTCTTGGAGATTCCCTGGACAAGTCCTTGCAGTTTTCTTGGCAAGGATTTTGAGAAAAGGTTTACATTACCTGCTTCCAAGGGTTGAGAGAAAGCCAGTTTGGTGTAGTGCTTAAGGCATCAGGTGAGAAACCAGGAGACTGTGAGTTCTAATTCCACATTAGAGAGCCAGGTGACTTTGGGCCAGTCATTCTCAGTCCTCAGAAGTAGGCAAATGGCAAGGTTGAGGCCAAATTACTGCACCTTATTGTTGACTTGTCAATATACACATGCAGTGTATCTGTGTGGAGAAAAAATGTAATGGAGATGAAATTCATTGGAGCTGCTAGTATTTAGAGCTGTGGTGGCACAGTGGTTAGAATGCAGTATTGCTGGCTGACTCTGCCCACTACCAGGTATTCAATCCTCATTGACTCAAAGTTGACTCAATCTTCCATCCTTCTGAAATTAATAAAATGAGGATCCGGATTATTGGGACAGTATGCTGACTCTGTAAACCACTTAGAGAATGCTATAAAGCACTATGTAGTGGTAAATAAGTCAAAGTGCAATTGCTATTGCTATTTGGTATAGCTATTAAAAGTACATAGCAAAAAAATAATGGTAACTGATATCAGATATTTGTATCAAAGGTGGACAATAGGGACATCTGAATCTTCTTACAAAGCAATTTCTTTATGGCTTACTGTAGATGAGCAATCTCCATACACTGTAAAAAAACAATAGCTGGGCATGGACATAACTGGAATTTTTAGCTGGAAGAAATGGGAGCTTGGCTTAGTTGGAGTCCTCAGAAAATATTTTAGGTCAGAATTCTTTTGTCCAAAGGGGATATTGTTGTGTTTGGCCTTGATTTACGAATCATTTGGATTCTAAAACAAAACAAGAGAGATTCTCCAAAGCTGAAGGCTAGCTATCCCAGTCTTCCCTTTCTCTTAAAAAAATAATCTATCTCTTCTAAGCCATGAACAGTTTTTACTTACTTAAAAAACTGCCCCTTCTGATCTAAAATAGCACATCCTCAGCCTATAATTACAGCATAATGGAAAAAGAGATGCCTAGCCAGGTCATGCCATAAAACTGAAATACCAGCTAGTTTCTATCCATTTAGGCATCACTTTTAATGACATCATCTGAATCTTCAAAGTTGGTTCATTCACCTGTATGTCTTAACATTGGTATATTGCTGCCAAATCCCTTAATAGTTCTAGGCAGCTTCTGAAGTATACTATATACTATTATCTGCCAGCAGTGTCTGTATGGAATTTCAGCTGGAGGGCCAAATCAGTCTCTATGGAAAAAAAATAAAGGATGCAGCTGACAACAATGTGGTTGGTGTCCATAAATTTGGAGGTGGGGGAGAGATTTTACACTTTGGATTTTGATGAATAGTATCAGCCAGACAAAATCTGGAAGGTTTGCAGGAAAAGAAAGGCTAGTTTTATAGTTCTGGGGAAGATTACAGAAGGAAGATAACTTGCAACAGGGCTAATACAATGAAAGAGCTTTCAAGATTTGCTGCCATGGGAGGTAAAGAGTAGATGGGGAATATTTCCTTCTTTATTACTGCCAGAATATCTGAGTATAGTTTTTAAGCCACGTGGGTTGATTTCCAAATCTCCTTGGGCAAATTCCTTATTTGTGTCAGTAGCTATGTCCACAAGACAGTGCTTTGTCTTGGCTCAATGAAAAGTGAGTTTGTTGCATTATAAGAAGAATGATTTCCTATCTCAGGGTTCAGACACAAAACTTGCTGTTATTTACAGACAACAAATAATAAAGGTGTAGAGAAAATTTACACAGCAGAAAGATTCCTGATTGCCACTGGAGAAAGACCTCGCTATCTCAACATTCCAGGAGACAAAGAATATTGCATCACCAGGTAACATAAATGAATTTATGTGTTTTGTATTGCCTGATGGCACTCAAGGTAATTGAGTAAAATGTAGCATTTGGAAGACAAGGTTGCTCCTTAACAGAACTCTTGTGGTAAAATTGTTCCTTCTTGGAAATATTTCTTTTTAATCCTCAGAGGGCCAGTTTTCAAGAATTTCCTTGGAGATGCTATTGTGGAGAAACTAAAATTGCACTTGAGGACACTTTCAGACAATAACCTGGAGATTGTAACTGAGAATTTTGAAGGTTACAGTTCCAAGAAACCATTAAAACAGAATCATTTGACTTAGAATCTAATTTTTTGAATTTGTTGTCGGCAGTATGCGTAGAACTTACTTTGCTCATCTCCATTAAAAATACATCTTCAGTTTCTGCAAAGGTCTATTAACGTACAGCCAAAAGCAAAATGCATAAAGGAGGGGGAGGTGAGGGAAGGGGAAAAGCTGAGTTATATTTGTGTCGTTCAAAAATTCAAACCATGAGAAAATTGTCCTGCATCAACATATATAAAAAGTAATGGTCTGAAAAATGTTGAAAATTCATGTGTTCAGCTTTCAAGCTTGAAACAACTGTTTTGAGGTTAAAAGAGTATCATTATGAGCTTGTAACACTGGTTTCAAGATTAAAATAATGCTATTTTGAGCTCAGAGCCTTTCCAATATGGTTGGAACAACCTGTTTTGAAACAGATATTTTCAAAATGAAAGCTTGATGCATACACCTTTGAAAAAGCAAGGGAGATGACCAGGCTCTACTTCAAAATATACAGCCTATGGGACACACTTAGCTTTCCAGGCCCATCTTGGTAATCTCTAGGAGCATCCAAGTTACATCGCTGAAATTCAAAAGTGAGCATCAAATTACAAGTTAAAAAGTTTCTAATAGGTCTAATAAGATAAAATAAGAAAGGTTCTAAAATAGAGTGGAAGAGGAGATTGGTAATTCTAGCTTCAATCCAATCTTGGTGATCTAGACCAATGTTTCTCAACCTTGGCAACTTTCAGAGTAGTGGACTTCAACATCCAGAATTCCCCAGGTAGCCATACTGGCTGAGAAATTCTGGCAATTGAAATCCATCCATCTGAATGTTGTTCAGGTTGAGAAACTCTGATCAAGACATTGACCAAAATAGTCAATTTCTATCCCTCAGGTTCTATGTTGTTCCTCATAGGGAGATAACCAACAATCCCCAAATAAAGAAATAGTTAGAAAATGGGCCTCTTACTGATGTTCATGGAAAGTTTTAAGTTTTGAATGAGAGAAAAATAATACCATGACATTTTGGGGGTTTTAGAGCAAAGTTATATGGAATATTTGTCTCTGTAAAATACAACAGCAAAGCATCCAGTGTGGTTATCTTTGAAAATATATTTCTTGAAATTATTCAAAAATTCTATCAAATTTCTATCAAATGCCACCGGAAAATATTTGGCATAGAAATGAATTTGGAGAAGGGAGTCCTTTTGATTAGTTTTATCCCTGGAAAGATAAGCCATATATCTGTTGATTTCAAGATCTTCCGGAAATAAAATTTCCCACCAGTTCACTCAGGAGGGCAGAAAACTTTGATGAAAGAAAAGGCAACCAGGGACTCTTCGCTTGTTGAGTGGTAATTCCTGTATCTATGACTTTACCCATGGTTCCATGGGGTGATGGAAATTTGCAGTTCAAAGAGGAATATAATCTTATTTTAACTGCTGAATCCTCTATGTCAGGGTTGTCAAACTCAATTTCATTGAAGGCCGCATCAGGGTTGTGTTTGACCTCAGGAGGCCGGGTGGGCATGGCCAGTTCGATGTCACTCATGTCAGGGGTACCTGTGGGGGCCTGAGCAGTCTGCCAGCATAAACAGAGCTCGTGAGGCCATTCCCTTTTCACTGGCAGAGGGTTGCATGAGGCCATCACCACAGAAAATGGAACTCGGGGGCTATGTGCAGCCCTCCTGAGCTCCGTTTTCACTGGCAAAGAATTGCAGGAGGCCGTCACAGCTAAAAATGGAGCTCGGGGGCTGTGCATGGCCCTTCAGAACTCAGTTTTTTCTGGCAGAGGCATTGTAGGCTGGTCTTTTGCTGTTTCCAGGGTGGCCTTGGGGGCCGGATCTAAGCATCCTGTTGGGCCAGATTTAAGCATCCTATTGGGCCAGATTTGGCCTGCAGGCCTTGAGTTTGACACCCTGCTCTATGTTATATAAAAATTGCCCATCTCTCATCCCAAATTTACTTTTTTTCCCTCCATGCATGCACTTAATACTTTTGTCTCTAAGTTTATTTATTTATATATTTTTCAGTGATGACCTCTTCTCACTGCCTTACTGCCCAGGAAAAACATTGGTGGTTGGAGCTTCTTACGTTGCTCTTGAATGTGCAGGATTTCTTGCTGGGCTTGATTTAGATGTGACTGTCATGGTGCGTTCCATTCTCCTGAGGGGCTTTGATCAGGATATGGCAAATAAAATAGGAGAACATATGGAAGAACATGGTGTAAAGTTCATAAGAAAATATGTGCCCACAAAGGTAAGGCTTGCCAAAAAGAAGTAATTTTAAAAGTGGCTTTCATGGTAACATGCTTTTTGATTCATATTCCTTCTTCCTAAGACTTCAAAAGTGCTTGTGGCTTTCACAATTTCTCACATATGTTTTAAACCAGAGCGCAGCAATATTTTGGAGGACAGAGTATTCATATTTTAAATATATAATTAATGTCAGCCTTGGGACTGCATGGGGTGTGTTTGATGTACTGATTTCACTGGAAAGCAAACTTGTTTTTCAGGAGTTGAAAGGATTTAAATGTGGCAGTGGATGTTTTTTGTTGCTCACGCTTATTAGCACACCCATTTTTCTGCACCTAACAGCCTGCATTTACAATGGGGAAAAAAACCCATATTGTTGAAAATCAGATATTTCGATGGCACAATCTGTAGTTCTCTACAGTTTGATGCCTGAGTCCATGTGCAATCCATGCAGTGACAATGCAATGCAATTCATATTGTAGAACATCAGAAGTTGTCTTTTACTAGGTTAAACTATTATCTACTTTTCTTACTGCCAGTAGCTCACTCAGAATCCACGGATTAACCCTTGACTACTAAATGACCTTAGTGCTTTATTCATTCTTTGAAGTGGCTTTGAGATGCTTTTTCTTCCATAAAGGCCGAACACTTAAAGAATGACAAGGCAACTTTGGTTTAGAATACTGGCATTACTTTTTCCCAATGTTCATCATATGTAGATTTCCTCCTCATAATATGAGTAGTTAGATGCGTTAAGCCACTGGTGGCAGACATAAATCCCATGTGGCTTATTATACTTCTAGGCAGAAATCAACTTTAAAGCATTAGGCAGAATTCCATGTGTTTGTGGAATATTACAGACACAAATGAACACATGTTTAAATTAATTTTTCTCAAAGTTTGCCTCCAAGGTATCATGGAAGCCAATTTGATATCGTGGTTGGCGTTTCAGAATAGGCAGGGAAAAATCTGGATTCAAGACCCAAATGAACTATAAAGCTCAAAATGTTGGGCCATTTTCTTCCTCATGCCTGCCTACATTGGTGGAGAGGTAAAATAATCGAGTAATTGAAAATATGTTGCCTTATCTTTCTTAAAGGACAGGTCAGGCTATGAACATAATGAATAAATATCAAATAATGAAAAAACATAGCTTGCAAGGTCATCTCTTGTAAGATTCTGACCTATGACCCAAAAGACACTACTGACCTCTGTTCTTAGATTTTCTAACAGATTCTTCCTACACTCAGCACCAATTATTTGAACCACATCAGGCTAAGAAAGAATGTTTGAATAGAGCAGTATAAAAAGTTTCTTGGTGGATTATGAATAGGAAATTGATGAGAGCATAGATTTTAAAAGGCTGATCTATCTTTTTGCAAGAGACATGGCTGCCTCCCCTGTGCCTAGACCATTTTTAAGGAGTCATGGATTGATGTGGTCACATGAACTGCTTTCTAAATACAGTATTACTAGATACAAAATTGATTTCCTTTGTGTTCAAACTGCTGGTTTCTTTGGATGGAAAAGACCAGCAGAAAGAAAGACAGGTAGACTCATTACAGGAAGTTTCTTGAAAAATGATCATAAGTTGTTTTTTTAAGTTGCAAGATAATAATTAAAATATAAATATACAGAAGAAACACTTGTGATTAAAGTTTTAACACTATCCCCTACTTGAAGGGGATTTAACATTATCCCCTACTTGAAGGGGATTTAATTTTATAAATATTTAATTTATAAAAATATTGCAGATTGAACAGATCAAGAAAGGAACTCCTGGACTACTAAAAGTTACAGCTCAGGCTACAGAGAATTCTGAAATAATTGAAGGAGAATACAACACAGTAAGTACTTTGCATTTGTTATTTTAATTTCAGTTAAACTGTGTAAAATGCCTCTGAGCAGAATAGGCAAAGGAGCAAAGAACAAGATGCTTCCTCCGTCAATGTTATGATGCTTTCAATCATATTGATGAAAGACAGATTCTATCAAAACGTTGAGAACCACAAATGAACTTAAAAGGCCATATAATAGGCTGAACTACTTGCATTGATCTTCCATCAGTGAACAGTCATAAAATTCAGGAATAGCTGCTGGCTTTTTAATGTTCAAGATCTGCTCCCTGAGTTGACTGTCTAGAACTAGGGTGGTTTTCAATGCTTTTGAACATTACAAGGCTGGATCAGATGCTTAGTTTTTTCCTTCCTATATTCACTTTCTGATACTTGTGTACTTGTACTCATGTTGGAAAAACATAAACAACATATACATAAATTATAATAATAATTAAAATAAAAAGTTGGCAGCACTTAAGGAAATGCCAAACATTGTTCCTGTTTAGCTGTGATGGACAACTATTTTGTGGCCAAAATGGGGCCATAATTAATGTAAGAGTAGAGCCACAATGAGATATTAATGGAACAGTCGTTTAGGTTTCATGGTTATGAATGGGCCTGGATTTCGTAATATTTTTATATCACTTTGGATATAGTGATTGTGGAATTATTTCCTTTGGTCTTTTGATTGTACAAATGAGGTTTTTTCATATTTTCATAATGTTCCAGCCTCATAACAATAAGAAATTAAAATTGTACAATGTTGATGGCAGAAGGATGTTAAGGCCTCAAAGAACAGTATAAGGAACAAATGAAATCTTAGATGATATAACTTGCCCAACTGTGCAGTGTGATGTGATCCACACTGGTACTTGTTCATGAAATTGTGACATTAAAGCTATTGCATGCTAATGTTATTTGAAACAGCTATACTATGTACATTTTTCACCACTTAATTGTGTCATGTCTTGTTGAGTATTCACAAAAATCCTCATAAACTTCCTAGAATATGTGGAATTAAATTAAAATATTGCTGTTCTTCAGGTTCTGCTAGCAATAGGAAGAGATGCCTGCACAAAAAAAATTGGCCTACAGAAAGTTGGAGTGAGGATCAATGAAAAGTAAGGCTAAATTTCTTGTCTCTTTGTTGTAATATGTCTCTTTCTTGCAACATCAATCTTGAAGTTTTTATGCATATAATTTTTTTTTCAAGGAAACATAACATTTCTCTTCTGAAACATAACTGCTGCAGCAAGAATGACACCATAATTACAGCTTCTTATTACTGGATATGCCAAAATGGCAAACTTAGCAATAATTAAAATGCTAATGATTAACATTGTGCCATTAAGGCTTTTGCGTTATCTCACCTTGCCAGATGTATTGGGCAAAGAAAACCCTGAGCAATACTTTTTTTTTCTTCTTCTTAGTGCTTTTGATGGGGTGCAGAGCTTATTTTTTAAATAATTATATAAGAGGAAAAATAAGAAAAAATACGGCTTTTCAGTTGCAGCATTATAATAATTATAGCCCTCCCCAGCTGTATGTTTGAGACGAGTGGCCATATGAATTGAGTTAATCAATTATTTAATAAATAAATAAAACTGTTGAGGATTGCAGATTCTTTCCTTGTTCTAAACAGTTATGTATTAAAGGCACAAAGAACAGATCTTCAAGAACCTGAAATTCTCTAGCTATGATTTCTTCTCTGATTTATTACTATAATGTTCTACTAACTACAGAATTCCCCAACCTTTTCAGTTTGCGGGTGGGGGGAGGGGGCATTTCCACGTGAGCAGTGAGAAAATATGTGCGTGCAGCTCCATTTGCGTGAACAGCCGATACACACACACATGCAGCTCATGTACATGGAGTGTGTACACATGTTCGCCTTCTGCTCGTGCAGATGTGAATCTGCTCACATGCTTGCCCGCCCACCATTTCTATGGCTTGCTTACGAAAGGCTCAAAGCCCAGGAGTGGGCTGTAGTCCGGGGTTTGGGGGACTGGGACCCCTCTTCTACTATTTGGACTTCTGCCTTGATAGCCACAATTCATGGTTGACTCAGCCTTTCATCCTGTATTTGCATACAGAAAGTCCTCAACTTCCAGCAGATCATTTAACAACTGTTCAAAGTTACGTCACTAAAAAAAAGTGACCTATGAGCATTTTTCACACTTATGGCCATGGTGGCATCCTCATGGTGATTGCAATCAAAATTCAGACACTTGGCAACTGACTCATTTATGACAGTTGCAGTGCGGTGAGGTAATTGGATCATCTTTTGATAAGCAAGTCAGTGGAGAAATCAGACACACTTAACAACTGCGTTACTAACTTAACAACCGCAGTGACTCACTTAACAAAGGTGGCAAGGAAGGTTGCAAAATGGAGCAAAATCCACTTCACAGATGTCCTATTTAGCAGCAGAAATTTTGGGCTCAATTGTGGTTGTAAGTTGAAGACCACCTGTATTTGTTATGGTTTGTCCTCATGCTTTATTCTGTTTCTGCTACTGAGGGATATAATCGAGATCAAGTGAGGTACTAATACCATTCTATAAAGCCTTAGTAAGACCACACCTAAAGTACTTCATCCAGTTTTGGTCACCGCACTATAAAAAAGATGTTGAGACTAGAAAGAGTGCAGAGAAAAGCAACCAGGATGATTAAGAGACTGGTGACTAAGGCATATGAAGAATAGTTACAGGAACTGGGCCTGACTTGTCTAGTGAAGAAAAGGACCAGGGGAGACATGATAGCGGTCTTCCAATATTTGAGGGGCTGCCACAGAGAGGAGGAGGGGGTCAAGCTATTTTCGAAAGCTCCTTGTAGGTCAGACAAGGAATAATTGATGGAAACTAAATAAGGAGAGATTTAACTTGGAAATAAGGAGAAACTTTCTGACAGTGAGAACAATCAACCAACGGAACAGCTTGCCCTCGGAGGTTGTGGGAGTGTCATCACTGGAGGCTTTCAAGAAGAGACTGGACTGCCATTTGTCAGAAATGGTGTAGGGTCTCCTTGGGTGGAGGTGGGGGGTTGGACTAGATGACCTACAAGGTCCCTTCCTACTCTGTCAATCTGGTAATAACCTGATGAAAGTGCCAGAGCCAGTGAAGAGTAGTACTTAAGGGGGATTCAGGCAGGGATGTTATGCAAGAAACTGCATTGTTGTTCAAATCATCAATTTTTCTCTTAAGGAGTGTTCTCTCCAAAGCGTATGTTATGGTCCCTTTTTAACGAGATGATGATTCTAATCTGCAACCGAAGCCTTGCATATGGACCATCTTCTTTTCTCTCTCTCTCATCTGATCAACTTCTAGTACAGGAAAAATCCCTGTTAATGACAAGGAACAAACAAATGTGCCTTACATCTATGCTATTGGAGATGTCCTGGAGGGCAAACCAGAACTCACCCCCGTGGCAATTCAGGCAGGAAGGTTGTTGGTGAGGAGGCTTTATGATGGAGCATTCACAAAGGTAAATCAGTGCTTATCATTGTGGTTGTAAAAGCAAAGGTTTTGAAATAAAAAAATGCATTTTTGTTTTAGGTTTACACACATGTGATTGGTAACTAAACTGACAGCAACAGTCTCAAGTGAAATTCTTTCAGATGTTTGAATTACAACTCTCTTTGGACTACAGCCACTATTGCTGGTAGTTAGGGATGATGGCCGTTATAGTCCAACAATATCTGAGGAAAATAAACTGGGGAAAGTTTTAGTGGGTTTTTTTTTCCTAAGTTTGATTGCTCTTGAATTAAATGCTGCCACTTTAAAATCATCAAATGCTCTAAGATATTATACGCCTGTGATTCTGACAACTATAATGCTTATGTTCAAACATTTTTTTCCTTGACAGTGTGATTATATAAACGTCCCCACTACAGTATTCACACCTTTGGAATATGGAGCTTGTGGTTATTCAGAAGAAAAAGCAATTGAAAGATTTGGCAATAATAGGATTGAGGTATTTTTGGAAACTGCTAATGTAAACTATGGCTTGTTTGGTTTCTTTTCTGTTTTGACATGAAATTCAGGAAAAACAAATTGCATTCCAAGTCTCGTGATGATCATAAACAAGCAAATGATCGTTATCTACTCACCCTTAAATTGAGATTATCTGCATTTTATATGATTGTTGATTTTATTCCGTGTGTGGTAGGAACTACTTCTATGAACAAGAAGGTGGTTGGATCTGAAAATTGAATTCTGTGTTTTTAAAGTAAAACACCATACTGCGTGCAGAGCACTTATCTTTTTGATAAGCAGTATGGCATCTTGCCTGGTGCCAGGGCCAGAAGTCAGTGGGGCATGGCTCAGAAAGGGGAACTCTCCCCATTTCTCCCAGGCAGTTCTCCATGATACATTCTGGATCAGCTTCCTCATCCATGATTAACTCTTACTGACTTTATTACAAATGACGTGGTGTTCAGTACCAGCAGCCAACAACCCAGAGTCTAAAAGGTATCCCATATGAGCCTGGGAATGAATTCAAGGGCCTGGGATGTGCCACAAGGAAAAAAAATACCTCTGGCTTCGTCCCATATCTTTCACTAAATTTTCCCATACTCCTACTTACTGGGATATGTTACAGCCTCCTCCATTTTCTAAAGCCTTCCCTTGTCCAAATTGGTCTATGTCTAAACCTGTAGACCCCCTTCCCCCATAAATACATGTACAGTTACCTCATCCCTCCTTGGCCATCAGCCCAGGATGCTTCTGTTTTGTTTGCTGCAATCCTCAGTATTTCCAGTAAGCTGGAGATATTGGGTATTATTATTCAACATATTTGGATGACAATCAGCTAAGGGAAGGTTTATGCTCATGTAAGTTTTCATCAGAATTAATGGTGTGTCAGGAGCCTAAGAAAGAACATCTGGATATTCCTCACTTATCAGTTAAAAGAACAGGTTCCTTACCATTTAGAGCAGTGATTGAATATAGTGAGGAGGTGGATTATCAGGAAGGAGGGGTGCATTCCTGAGGAGTAAATGGCAATTCATTCCAGGTATTATGTGCAAAAGAGAGAGGATGAAGACAGCCCCTCCCTGGTAGTTCATGGAGTATATGGTAGATTCAATTAGTAGAATATATTCAGTTCGACAAAATTTTCCCGATAGATATGGAATAATAAAAGAATTCAGCTTGGAAGAAGCAAAGATAGGGAACTCTGGGAGTTGAAGTCCAGTCATGTTTAAGTGCTAAGGTTGAGAAACGATGGTTTTGAGCAAGGCCATTAGTTAAGAAGTAGAAATGTCTCTTCTTTAACTAAGGTGGAAAAAAATAAGATCTAAAATAAAAGCGATCTGGTTGCTGAAATGTCTGTAACTTTGTTCCTGTTCTTTTTCAGTTAATCTTGTTAAATAAAATTTTTGTTAAATGAAATGTTGAAGGGTGCTGACATGAGCATGTCACTTGGCTGAAATTCAGCATCAGTATTTATATATCTTTTTTTTCCTTTGTCAGGTTTACCACAGTTACTTCTGGCCACTGGAGTGGACAGTCCCATCCCGGGACAACAACAGATGCTATGCAAAAATTATTTGCAATCTTGCAGATAGGGTACGCCAAGAACACTTTGCTTTTTTCCCCTGCAAAATGATCAGCATTCCGCAGAAGGAGGAGAGGAAGTGTTAATGTTCATTTTGCATGCATTGTGACTCACCATCTGATTGCTTTCTCTCTCTAAAGTATACCTGAGATTTCTAATTGAATCTATGTCCTCTTCAGATCCTTAACTTGGAGCTATCTGGGGCTGAGGATGAAACTGCTGCCTTCATTTGGCAGGCATCAATGATATATTGAAAGTATTAGCTGGTTAAAATCCACCCGCAAATCCACTTCTAAATTATAGAGTCATTGTATAATAATACCTTGGCTAAGCTTTGCAACCATTAAATAGTATTCCTCTTTAACTTTGCACAGTACTTAATTAATAGCTGTGAATGTTTTAATTTTCTAGATATAACAACAGCTGGAACTCAAAATACAGTGGAAAAACTATTGTATCCTTCAGTAGGGCAAGTGGGCCTTAGTCTCTGTGGATTCTTCCCACAGTTTCCACTGCAATTAATTTGGACATATATTTTCTAATCTAAATCAGCTATTCCCTTATTTGCAGTTTATCAGAAATTTGACTCCTAAATTGGAAGTGATTACTTGAAAGTTTCAGGCCTTCAACAAGCAATATGAACCATTTATTCAGTCCTGCTGAGTGCCCCTTTTCTAATGCTACCATCAAAATGCAGCAGTTGGCATAAAGAGCCACCATTCAAAATTGCCCTTTTTTTCCAGGACATTTTCTTCAAAAATATTAGAATATACGATATTTTAAATATAGGAGTTGTGAGGTCCTAATTGCTCAGAAATGATTGGATTTTGATATCATTATGTAGCATGTCTTTATTATGTCAGTGTTTTAGGAAAAACAAAGTCTTAGCCAAAGGAATTCTGTCTAGCCTTCCATGACATATGGCTTAGGAGTGCATAAGAGTTTCTCAGAGTTTCTGATAAATGGTCAATCACATGTGAGGGGGTAGAGCTATAGAATATGCAAGGCCAACCTCAGATTTGAGGTACCTTGGATCCATATTCTTTTCTTTATTTCAAAGAATGAGGTGCTTTTTCCCATTTAGGCAAAGCCAGGGAGTTAAATCCAATATAAATTCCACTAGGACATTTCCATGTGGTAACTTAAAGTTTTAAACAGATTATATAATAATCCTGTCAAGTTCAAAAAGCTGCAAGAACTGCAAGAGTGAGAACAGCAAACCAAGTTCCATGTTGATTATGGTCAGATTGGCTGGATTATTTGATAGAAAGCCTCCCATATTCTTTTTTTTTCTGAATTGGCAAAATGCATAATAAAAATTAACTGACAATTTGTTGCCCTTTCCTGATTCTGGGGACAGATTCTGTGACTTCCAGATTTTCTATTTCTTTGTGAAATCTTTATCTCTCTCAAGCCAATTCCTGTGGTTTAAGGGAGATAAAAGGTTATGTTGAATATCCAGGCAGGCTTCTCCAAATCACATTATCTTTAAACCATTTCACTGTGACTTTTAATAACCAAAAGCCTTTCAGGTTGAAAATAGAGATGATAGTTAAGTGATCATTGTTTTTTAAAGAAATGCTTTATCTATATATCAAGCAGCTGATAATTACTTGCTGGCTTTATATTTAGGATAAGAATGGCCTCTTGTCATCTTTTGCATCATTTGTTTGGTAATTTGCAAAACTTTCCAATTGGATTAAAATATATCCTTTGTGCAATTTTCCAGCAAGAATATATGGAACAGAAGAAGTCCAATGACAGTACTCTTAGGAATGAACAATCTTTAGACAAAGTGGACAAAATAATTAGCTCAGTTAAATCCTTTTTTGCTACTCTTGTTCCCTAGAATCGAGTTATTGGTTTCCATGTGCTTGGTCCCAATGCTGGAGAAATTACCCAGGGATTTGCAGCAGCCATCAAATGTGGAATAAGGAAAGAACAGTTGGACAGCACAATAGGAATCCATCCAGTCTGTGCGGAGGTGGGTATCTGGTGCGGGTTGGCAAAAAGACTATGTTTGCTTAGACATTTTATTATTTTGAAGAGCAATTTTGATAAATACTTTGTTCTTCTCCTTTACTATAATCCGTCAGCTGTCCTGCAATGGGAAAAGTGATAAAAAGTGTGGAGCAGAGGGATTTCCAACCTTGGCAACTTTAAGACTTGTGGACTTCAGCTCCCAAAAAGCAAAGGTGGCTGAGGAATTCTGGGAGTTGAAGTCCACAAGTTTTAAAATTGCCAAGGTTGGAGACCCCTGGTGTGGAGGAACAATTAAGGTGTTCATCTTGTACAAGGAAGTTTGAGGTTCAAGTATCCTTTGAAGCTTACTGGGACCAGTAAAAATGAAGGGCAATTTCCCTGTAATTGGTTTAAGTTGCTGGAGAAAGTGTGAAATAGAAACCTAAGAACTTCCCAATAACAGAACTTATATTTTCCCTGTAAAGGCTCTTGGGTTTAATTCTTGGTATTTCAAGAGAGATCTTGAAAAGTCTCCTATTAAAGTCCTACAGAGTTTCTGTCAGTCAGTTTGGTGCTCCGCTAAAAAAAAAGAGTTGGGTTTAGATTTGCAAGGCTTAACAGAAATGCTTCACATTTACCATCAAAGTTTCATGCCAACATGAGACCTCTCTGCAATACTGAATTGTGAATTCTCCTGTGAATCCCTGAAGCTGCAGTCTAAATAAGTCATACCTAGTTAGTACTGACATTAAAAAATGTCAAGAAAACCCAGGCTATTCGTGCTCTAAGTGCTCCTATTACTTGCCTCAACTCCTGCAAACCCAGCAGTTTGAACACATTCAAATGTGAGTAGATAAATAGGTACAACTTTGGTGGGAAGGTAACAGTGTTCTGTGTGCCTTGGCGTATAGTCATGATGGCCACATGACTATGGAAATGTCTTTGGACAATGCTGGCTTCCTTGAATAAGAAACGAAGATGAGCACACACACAAACCCTAGAATCAGACATGACTGGGTAGGGAAAAGCTTTATCTTTATCTTTGTAGAGAAATTTAAAAAAAACATTGAAAGAAGGCAGTGCTAGTGTTGCTCCTAATAGTAATACTTTTGTATTGTTGCTAGGAGGACAATATGATTATAACTAGATATGATGGGTGTTATTTTTATATTTGGTGTACCTAATTTCAGAACTTTTTTTGTATTTACTGTAAATTGATTGATTAACCTATTTTAGACTTGTTGAAAACTAAGACTGAGTGCCAAAAAAACATGATATGAAATCATTTGTTTTTATTCTTGTTTTCTTACATCATAACTAGACTCACCTGATTGTATCACTAATATACTAATAGTAGGTTAAAAGAAGAAAGCACACAATCTAATCCAATCTTAACTTGTGGCCCATGGGCCGGATGCGTCATGTGCTGGCCATGCCCACCACCGGTTTAGCGAAGAGGAAAATAGTCGTAATATGTCACTTGACAACAACATGGCACTATGAGTTTGACACCCCTGATCTACCCCAAGGTCTTTATTTTGTTTCTCATAGAAACATCTTAAAAGTTTGAACTGAAAAAAATTAATACATTCTTTTCTTCAAAAGGCCCTATGTTGAGAAAAATCCTGGAAAAATCCTTGAAAGCAATGTATCTGTACGGAAGGTACAGAAGAGAGAATCATCTGGATTGTTTCTCTCAACATTAAAATGGAAAGATTAGTTGTATCTTTGGAAAATTACGTGTTAGAGGAGTAAAAAAATGGATTGAAATTATATGTGAATCTAAATGAAAATGAGAGAATGGATCTATTATCTTCTGGTCCCCAGATCTTCAAATGTGGAATTTAAAGATGTGCAGAATTTTAGGCATGAAATTTTGCAAAACACTTCATTTTGCATTCACATACATTAGAATATAATTATTATACTTAAGAGAACTTTTAGCACTTGCACTGCCAAAGATCTTTTAATACTATTCAAAAATGAGAATAAATATTTCATAGAAATCAGTGTACTGCGATAATTAATTTGAATTTAAGCAAAGATAAATAAATTGCTATATTTAAAAAGCCAGCAGCTACTAACAGTACTCTTCAAAGCCAGAGAGGGAGGAAGGTTTTCAGTCTGCTGAAATTTATTCTTAGTATTTTCAGGTGCGCTAAATTTATTTGCATGGCGAAGATATGGAGATGCTGTATCCTGTTCCTATTTATTTTCTCCAAGGGGGGGTGGCTTTGATGCCAGATAATTGCCTTGCTTTGAACCTTTTAGACCAAATTGTATTTAATTTCCTGTCTGTATTTAGATGTCCTGGTGGTAGCAAGGTTGCCCAGGAAATAACCAAAGACAGCCAACCCATCATATTTGTTATTTCCTCATCAATTTGTTGTCTGAGATCAGGATTGAAAAAGCATCCTAAACACATCTAAAACTATGTGAAAAGCTATAACTGCTCAGACTACTGAGCAAATCTAATCCACATATTTTCATATATATCAAGGGACATTTGCCACAGTCTGATGTGTTCATGTGACATTTATGTTTGCAGTTTTCTTCTGATCAATCCAGGGCTGCCTTGAAATCTAATCTCATCCCTTGGGACTCTAGATTTGTATTCTACTATAGCTTCAGATCCATGCATAGTGATCCTTCAGACAATATATTGTACAGTCTTCTACATCTTTTAAAAAAAAGTAACAGTTGAAGGAAGTGCAAGTAAAAATGGTGCAAGGAACATGCTTTATACAAGCAGAGCTTCATAAAATTCATAATCTTATATACAGTAATCCAGCTAGCCCTCCTTATCTTTTAAGCCTAGATTTAAAAACAAAAACCAGGAATGGCCATCTTATTTGTCTTAATAGGATTAGTACTTGGATGGGAATCCAGAGGGCAGTGTTTCTCAACATAGAGACTTTAAAGATGCCTAGACTTAACTTCCCTGGCTGGGGAATTCTTCCCTTGTTGAAGTCTAGCCACTTTAAAGTTGCTAAGGCGGTAAGCTAAGTTGGGAAGTAAATAAACAAACAAAAGAAATGAAAACAAACAAGGGTGGAGAAATGGAATAGCAGCCACTGCCATATCATTACCAAGAAGGCAACATGGGCTTCTTTATGCAGCCACCAAAGAAGTTCATCTTAAAAGAGCTCAGTCTCACATGTTCTGTATGAACTGGCAGTGATTTCCAATGGCATCAGGTAGAGATTTTCCCGTCTCTACTTGGAAATGATAGAATCTGAGACTTTCTGCATATAAAGCATATTTGTTGCCACTGAAATGCAAGACCCATATTCTCCTGTGAAATAGGGATTGCTTCTATTTGTGGGGATGCCTGAGTGTCTTTTCAGATTGACCCTATGAGCATGAGGCTGTCCCACATTTCCTCCCACATCACTTTGGTCTCTTGAAAATATTTCTTAGCTAATGTGTAGAAAAGGACACACTGCCCAGCCTTCGCTGATTTTGTCCACCTGAATATTTGTACATGACATATTAAAGACTCACTTGTTTTACTGCCACACATCATGATTCTGTGTAAAATTTGTCTTTGATAAAGGATAATCTTCCAAAATGTGTTTTATGATATATATTGGACTGGTTCTCAGCCAGCAAAAGCCTTTAAGATCAGAGGACTCATTTTTCTAATTTCAGTGCAAATATAAATAGATTATCATTCCTCTACAGTAAGGGTTGTTTTGACTGACTTCCACAAATTGCTAAGTCACAAACCACGGTTTACAAACCCCAATGCCTGTTTCACACGAAAAGGTCCATCCATGCAAGATATATTAAATATAACTTGGTAATAAGTGAGTCCCATTAGTCTTTTTTATCAGTCTTTACAATATGAAGAATAGACCAAAGTATTACATATATGAAGATTCTAAAACCCTGAGAAGTTTTCATAATAAAAATATCTATCCCGTGTGCTGCTTTGGCTATGAAAAACAATCTCAAAGTCAGACGAGTTATTTGTGGGTGTAGAAGGCCACACATCCAGGGAGAACTTCTAAGAACTCAATTCTTAGAATTGAGCAAATCAATATTACTTTCCATACCCAGAAAAGCTTTTCTAAACAATATCCATGGCTTGTGTTTTCTTCCTTTTGTCTTTTTAGATATTCACTACATTGTCGGTGACAAAGCGCTCTGGTGGAAATGTTGCTCAGTCTGGATGCTGAGGTTAAAGTCACCCGCTGTTTGCCATTGCCAAAGACTGACTTTCATCATTGTTGCAACCTTCAGAAGTCCGCAGCTGGGGCATAAGAACCATTAAGACCTACGTTCCCTCAGCTTCAGCTGGCAGAGGAGCAGACGAAGAACACTGAAAGCTGCAAATTAATTGTGATGATTGCACGGCAACTGGCATGACAGCGGGATAGGCCCATGATCAAGATGCTGCTGGCAAAGCATTGACAAGATGCTTCCATGAAGTCGTAGCCTAAAACCAGTTTCTCTGGTAGGCAACGATGGAACAATTGCCAGCACAGCTTGAAACTCTTTCTCTCATTGAAATAAAGAGACTTAGCTTCACTTTTGTGATTTTTACAGACCCTCCAACAACACAAATCTATCTGGATCTTCTATCGAAACAAATGACCAAGTTCTGAAGAAATAAATGTGTTTCTAAGGTGAAACAGCAGATCATTGTGCCCTCTCAAATTCTGTAAAATTGAAAGGGATACTGTGTCACTGTTATTCATGGTTTAGAAACTCTGCTGTGTCCCTGATGCTAATTACACTGAGTCATTTCAACAGAAAAAATCCCCCCCCTCCATCATCAAAGCAAACCATGTCTGAATTATTTATATAAAAGAGTATATAGAAAGAGATTTATAAATGTGTTCCTGAAAGCTTTTCTGATTCATAATGTTCCTTCATGCCTTCTGAAGTTTTTTTTTTCTTGATGTACTGGATATTAATGTGCTCTGTTTAAATCTACTGCATCCCATTGCCATGCACATCACTCTGTTCAATTGTAACTGAAGAAAAAATGGGCAGTCTGTGGCCAGATTATTTCTGTAATCTGTTACTCTATTGCAGAAGTTCTCTAATCAGTTAGTTTATTGCAGGATTCTCCCAAGTCCCTGAGAGAATCTTTGAGAAAGAATGGTATTTGTCACTTCTGATTTAATCCTGTCTCCTTGGTACCTCCCAAGAGGAAAGAAATATTCCTTTCCCCCTCAATCTGACAGGTGCAAAAGATCAAATTCACACATAAAGGTCCAGCTAAGCTGATTAATTGCTAAACGGCCTGTGCACAGAAATCATCTTAACTAATGAGTAGTATCTGCTTGGAGTTAGATAAGGGTCCACTGAACTTAAGGGCAGGGGGAGGGGAATTGAATTTCGCCTGTTTGTGGATACATAGGGATTTTTTATCTTTCTTAACTCCATCCCCAGGTTACTGCCACTTCTACTCCTATACAATCCTAATATAAATTAAAGCTTTCTGCATAAATGATTTGATAAATGAAATGACACTGTTCTATGTTCTGAGAATGACATGTGTCTTCCTCAGCAAGGTAGCATGGGACATAGTTGCAGTGGTTTTCTCTTTGTCCCGCTACATACACTATATTACATCCTGGTTTGCTTAGCCAGCTGCAATCAACTGGGTTCAACCCATTGCTACAGCATAAACTGATATCATAGCGACAGTATTCAGTCTATTGAAATAAATAACTTTATAACATGATTCATGTTTTAAACATGAAATAATCTTTGTTATTGCAGGTCATGTGATGCTAGTTTGTTTCCATTAATCAGCTGGATTGAACTCTAAAGGATTTTTCTTGGAGTGGCTGTTGGGTAGGAGTCAAATTGTTGGCTCAAACTTTATTCAAAGTATCAATAAATACATAATATATAGTAGATTATACATTTTATATAATGTATTAGATAGATAAATGCCATGGTAGATAGAAAAGATTGGAGATCCATGTGCCTGGAATAGAAAGGACTCCTGCCTTAGCCAGGGGGTTAGACTAGTCAATAGAAGATCTCCAAAATCCCTTCCAGCCCTATAATTCTGGGCATATGCTTCATTCTAATCTGCATCATATACCCATTTATATGAAAATGGATCCCATTAATTTAGCAATATTTACTTGTGAACACAGGTTGCTAATTTGTTTTTGTTTTGCCATCAAGGGACATGGTGGCTCAGTGGCTAAGACGCTGAGCTTGTCAATCAGAAAGGTCGGCAGTTTGGCACCGCATAATAGAGTGAGCTCCCATTATTTGTCCCAGCTTCTGCCAACCTAGCAGTTCGAGAGCACAATAAAAATGCAAGTAGAAAAATAGGGACCACTTTGGTGGGAAGGTAACAGCATTCCATGCGCCTTCGGCGTTTAGTCTTGACCACACGTCCACAGAGACGTCTTTGGACAGCGTTGACTCTTCAGCTTTGTGACGGAGATGAGTACCACCCCCTAGAGCTGAAAACAACTAGCACATATTATGTGCGAGGGGAACTTTTATAATATTATATTTTGTATAATATAATGTATTATACAGAAATATAGCATGTTCTGTTTAATGAGAGTCCAGTGTATGCCCAGAAAGTAATCTTTATAGAGAGGCATGGAGGAGCTTAATTGCTGTACAGATGAATCCTAATCTTGCTGCTAAAACTCCATTCTTAATTCCTTGCCAAAAAACTGCTAATGGTTTTAAATAGTTTTAGGAAGTGGAGATTAAATTTACTTCCACCTTCTGTTGGTACTAATTTGATCAAGGATGTAGGTCTACTCTATAGCATCAGGCAGACATGCTGAAATATAGAATATAGCAACTGTTGGTGTTATAAATTGGCTGTTGGCATTACAAAAAAGACAGTATAGTGTTCACTTCCTGCTGATGAAGCAAGGATAGCAAGAAACTGGATTAGATACTTATACTAATTGATATAATTACTTCAGAGCAAGTTTCATTTAACAAAGGTTCTAAATAGATATTTCCAGTAAAAGGCCTACTGGGCTGATTTTTTCTATTCTAAGGCTAAATAGGTAACAGGTAGTTCTCGACTTATAAACACAACTGAGCCCCAAATTTCCATTGCTAAGCAAAACTGAGTTTTGCCCATTTTATGACCTTTGTTGCCATTGTTAAGTGAATCACTGCAAATTAGTAACATGGTTGTGATTGAATCTAGCTCCCCCACAGACTTGGCTTGTCAGAGGTTTCAGTGACCTGGGACATTGCAATTGTCATTATATATACCAGTTGCCAAGGGTCCAAATCGTGATCCCATGACCAAGGGGAGGCTGCAACAGTAGTAAGTGTGAAAATAGTAATGAGTCACTTTTTTTCAGTAACTTGGAACAGTCGCTAAATGAATTGTTGTAAGTCAAGGATTACTTGTATAGCCCAAAAAAAAAAGGTCAATAATTCGCAGTTGTTTTTAAAGTCCATGCATGGCTTCATCATGCATGGCTGTTGGGAGTTCAAGGGTAAATTCCCTCATTCTCTGAAGTGTGCTTTTTGGGGATGAGGCTTCCTAGGTCATTGCAGAGCATTAGATATTTTAGGATATTTTTGTAGAGCTTGCCTGACTTAAGTACCGGTTACTGTCCAACTTCTCTGATGTGGGACTTGCATTGTTGAATGTGTTTATGAGAATAGCTAAAGAACAGCATCAAGTAACATTTCAGCCAAAGACAATAATGACAAAGTGGAGTAAATGAAAAATGGAAACCACAATCATGCAATCCCAGAGATGTTTTTTCAAGAGGCAACTGGACTTTCTGTTTTTTCTTTGAAGAAGTTTAGCTGAAGAAGCTTCTTGGATGAGAAGCGAAACATCTTCAAAGAAAAACCAGAAAGTCCAGTTGCCTCTTGAAAAAGCATCTTTGGAGCAACTATGACCTGGATGATTGAGAATATCCATAGAAACAATCACATAAGCACCTAACAGCTAGAGGTCCACATCCTGAAGTTCCAGAGATTTATAGCCTTGAATATAATCCCTGAAATTCTTACTAACATTGCTACTGAATCCTATGTTTAGATGTGCCAGGGGAAGATTATTTTTGAAAAAGAAAGAAATAATAAGTAGAATATCTGTTTTTGGAGTATAGTCTTGCCTTCCCCTCAAAAGGCAAGTACAATCCTAAGCATGGAATAGTTTTCATATCCATTTCAGTGTTTACTGCACTTCACACAGTGTTGCATAATAATTTTGTTCCCTGACAAGAACCTTGTGAGGCTCTCCAGAGGCTATAAAACTACAACTCCGAACAAGGAGTCCTAATCAAGATGTGGGATCCATGAGTTGTGATTACTTATATACAGGTAGTCCTCAACCTACAACTGCAATTGGGACCAGAATTTCCATTGCTAAGCAAGATGATTGCTAAACGAGTTGCAATTGATTTTACCTTTATTGCCACAGATGTTAAGCAAATGATTGTAGTTAAGTGAATCATGCAGTCATTAAACTAATCCAGCTTCCCCATTGACTTTGCTTATTGGAAGATGGATGGGAAGGTCACAAATAGTGATCACACATGACCCCAGGATGCTATAATTTTTGTAAATACATGCCAGTGGTTGAGCTCCCAAATTCTAATCATGTGACTATGGAGATTCTACAGTGGTGTGAGGATCAGATGTGAGACCCTTTTTTTCAATGCTGTTATGACTGAACAGTCACTAAATTAATTATTATAAGTCAAGGACTACCAGTAGTTCAGTTAAAAAATCACAGCAGAGACAAGATTAGAACAACCATTTCTGATTTGTAGCTGAGTCTTTAAAGATTGTCTTTAATAGAACAAGGAAATCTTAATGTTTGGATTGTTACAGCACTCAGAATGCCAAAGTAGAAATGATCCTCTCCAACAAACCTAAAAACAATTCATCAGAAGCTTGCTCAAGAACAGCAACTATCTAACCAAAATCTTAAGGCAAAGTCCCTTTACGTATTTGGAAATACTTTCCACATAATTTTTCCCATCTGGGCTGAATTGTAGCTATGCAGTCAACTGATTTATCCACCATCTCCTGTCAGCTGACTGATCCACCATCTTCTTAATGTTCATGTCTGCTCTCTGTCTTCCATTCCTTTCCAGTGGTGGGATTCAAATTTTTTTACTACGGGATCTGAGTACGGCTTGGTGGACGTGGCAGGGGAAGGATACTGTAAAATCTACATTCCCACCCCACTCCTGGGGGAAGGTTACTGCAAAATCCCCAGCCCAGCCCACTAACCTGCTTTCCAGGCCTGTTTTTCTGTGAAGGGCAACAAAAAAAGACCCAGCTGATTATCTGGGACTTGGGAGGCAGAGAATAGATGGGGGCGAGGCCACTCACAGGTGGTACTTGCAGGTTCTTCAAACTACTCAAAATTTCTGCTACCAGTTCTCCAGAGCTAAGTTCCACCCCCATGTATCAGCAGCATCTCTACCAATCTCATTACATACATACATACATACATACATACATACATACATACATACATGAAGTAATAATCCAGGGCCATTCTTTTTGCACATCCTAAACATTGGTTTTGCAAATGCAGTCAACAGGTGAAATGTTGAGTTTTAAAATTTCTTTAATTTGGAATCATCACAATATGTTTTAAAGATGCAAGAGATTAGAAACAAACAAAGATAGCATTAGACTTACATACCATTTTACAATGCTTTACAGCCCTTTCTAGGCGGTTTACAGAGTCAGCATATTCCTCCAACAAACTGGGTCCTCATTTTACTCACCTTGGAAAGATGGAAGGCTGAGTCAACCTTGAGCCTGGTGGGATTTGAACTTACCAAATTGCAGTCAGCTGGCAGTCAGCCGACAGTACTACCAGTACACCATGGCTCATCATGAATACATTTTTCAAAAAAAAAAATAAGTGTTTTTGCTGAGGAATAGGAAGGGTAGATTTAAAATCAAGGACGCTAACTAAAGACACTATGGTACAAGCTGTTTTCATTAATCATTTCATTTCTGAATTTAAAAAGACAAGGATTTAAGTTAATTAGCCATTTTTAATAGATACACCGGATATATCTGGAGACAGAGACAGTTCCTGGCTGGCATGTTGCTGAATGAGTGCATAACTTTTTCTGTTGCTGCTATTAATTCATTTGGGAATTATGGAGCCAGCAAGTGGAATAAGATCTATGCAGTGCGGGGGAAATGTTAGAAGAATTTTGATAGATTAGACCAAAGATCAGTCTAGTCTGCTGTCTTGTTTCACTAGTCAGATATTTCTAGAATGCCAATAAGAATCAGAGAAGAATAGCAAACACTTCAGTCGCTACTCATCAGAAACATTCAGTATAGTCATTCTGTTTAACAAAAACAGGTCTCTGTTAATCACTTTAACCAAAATAAAATAACATCTTGTGGATACAATTTTACAATTCACCAAAAGCAGCAAAGACAGAGAGAGGGAGGGAGGGAGGAAGGGAGAGAGAGGAAGAAGGAGAAGGAGAGGAATAAGGAAAAGGAGAAAAAGATTCATATCACTATTAAAAATTCTTCTGATTCCATAGCAGCCTTTCTCAACATGATCCCCTTCAATAGTCTATTGCTGTTTGTCTGGGGATGATGGAAATTGTTGTTTTATAACATCTGGAGGATTGCCATTTAGTAAGGCAACATTTGATCATGTATGACAGATTTGAGTCAGGAATGAATAGCCTCGGAGGTTATTCAGGCACATCTTCCCTTGATATCTATGCAATATGTTTCTTGTTCTTCCTGTCAACATGTGTACAGGCAGAATGAAAATAGGGATAGCAAAGATTTGTTCTGCTTCACCTTTTAATTCAGGTAAGATATTTTTGCACTTGTGTTAGTAGACAATAAGAATTAGCATACAGTATTAGGGTTCTTCGAGCATTTTTGGACTGCAAACATTTCTAAACTGAAAAGCACATTGAAGCTCAATGACTACTCAACATTTGCAGTTCTTCTATCATTGCATGGTATGGAAAATAATTCATGGTGAAAAATAATACAATTGATGTACTGGTGGAGTTATTTGTAAAGATAGAATATATAGGGCAAAATTGTGTACAAAAGTACAATAGTACAGTAAGTATAGAAAAACCCAGTCACAGAATCATCAGAGAAGCCATAGAGATTGAAAAAAGACCTGACAG
>BLBF01000022.1:52573244-52733446 GCA_015471245.1 Laticauda colubrina | reverse complement strand
TATATATATATATATATATATATATATATTTGTTTTTTTAAGTTATCGCGGGTACTTACATGTGTGCTTACCCGAAGGAAGCTGAACAGCACACACACACACACACACACACACACAAATATATATATATATATGCATACATACATACATACATATTTACATATATATATATATTTATCCTGAAGCATTCTTGCTTGGCGCTGCCTATTACAAGAAGTTGATTTCTCAGCCTCATTGTTCCTGTTGATAGAAGCTAGAAAGATGTAAAAGCATGCTTTCTCTATCTAAGCTGTATTCCTCTGTATACTGTCTATCAAGGGTCAAGCATCCTTGTGTCCTCTGATGACTCTTTATTAGATTTCACACATTTCACAAAGAGCTTCCACAGGAAGATCAACATCTGACAAGAGAATATTGCAACTGAAATTGAGCTCAAGATAATTTGAGAACTTTATGTGAAATCTTGTGAGGTTTGGAGACAAACTTGAAACCTCACCAGATATGGTAACATTAGAAGAAGGTACCAAGGATCAAAAAAGATGATGATCTCTACTATATATCCTTCCCTACATAAAACTTTGATTCCAGCTATTTGCTTCTATAAACTTAGGACTACAGAATAGACTGGGAAGTAAAGAGAAAAAAAATGCAGAAGAACGCAGTGGCAAAATAATTATCTAGGTCCTTCTATGGTGGTTGTATTCAAAACTCTGTGGCAGTGGTGAAGATTTTGAACTATCACTAGGAAGACTCAGGTTCAAATCTAACATCAGCCATTGAAGGGCATTGGATGTCAAGCTCCTGAAATCTGGTTAAATGCAAAAAACGGAGGCATCTTTAATTAGATTATTGAAAGGGAAAGTGGATTGTGTTATAGAAATCTCAGCAATAGGCTTGGGCAGGAACACAAAATCTCTGGGTCAACTTGTGTTTGTGTTAAAAGGACAGATTTCTCCCTTTTGACTGATTAAAACGGCTGTCTAGGTAAGCAGAATGGGAATCTTTCTCAAGCTCTGAATATTTTATTTTATTTTATTGTTTGTGTACAAGATAACAAGTATAAGTATGAACATAAACAAAGGGGATAAATACAGATAAATGGGGACAGCAAGACAGGGATGTTAGGCATGCTGGTGAACTTATGCATTCCCCCTTTAAGGACCGTTTAGGAATGGGGTGAGGTCCACGGTAGACAGTTTGAGGTTGAAGCTGTGAGGAGTTGAGGTTGTAACAATGGAGTCAAGTAGAGCATTCTAGGCGTTGACCACTCTGTTGCTAAAGTCGTTATTTTCATTACAGTGAGTAGCTTTGAGTTTTATTTAAATGTAACTAAATTATTTCTATTTCATTTCAAAAATCACAGCTGAAGTGTGTCTATGAAATTTTTCAATTTCTTCCTAATTCCAAAATCACTTGGCTTAGAATCAGAGATGGTAGTTTGATGACAAATATTCTCATTGTATGCACTGATTTATTCAAATAGCTTAATGTACATTATATTATTGCCTGCATCCTTGTAGGATGTAATAGCTCAGAATATACATTGTTTATTTAGGAGACTACCTATGGAATGCATAGCAGATACAAAGAAAATGTATGTGAAGCAGCAGAAATGATCTAATGCCTATATATTGTTTATGGTTTTGCACACAAGCATGCTGTATTAGCACATATAAGGAAGCAAGAAGAAACAGATTGTTCAGCTGTTCAATTAATTAATTAATAGAATCAGAGAAAATACTTACCACTAAAATAGTTTTAGGCAAGAGCAGTATGAGAAAACTGTCTTCAATGCTATCTTCTAAGCCTCAAGTGTCACTGTTCTAATTATTGCAAATAATAATGTGAACCAATTTGCATTAGAGAAATAAAATTTGGCAATAAAAACAGGACAGGACTGAAAAGGCGAGGTCATGTTGATCATGACCTCATGGTCAGTGCTTGCAAAAAATGCTTGAGAAGGGTTCTGATAGAGACTGGGGTAGGAAGGATAATTGGCTTTGAGGATTTTTCTGATTTGCTATGCTCTAGCGGTGATGGACCAGTACTAGCCAGAAACTATAACAGTTAAAATCCAGTTGATCTGAATGTTAAATTGTCAAGAAAGATGGATAAATGGATGGGGAAAGGATTGTTTCAATTCTGGATAGAGCAGACAGAGCCATCAGTGTGGCAGTTTTAACCAGAAAATAAAAAAATACAGAAGATGCCATTGTGGGAATGGAATGCCAGCTCTGCCAAGGTTTCCATCTTTTATATCATGACTCTTATTAAAACAGATCATTCAGTGTTCTCTATTGTTAAATTTCAGAAAAATAGATATTTACAACAGTCATTAAAAAGGGCGTTTCTCCCTTCTACCCATGTATTTACTTACTTACTTAAGACAGCAACTATATTTCAGTGCTTGCCTCTGGAACAGAATCATTAAAATACAAAAGGACCATCAGAGGGCATTTCCCCAAGAGATTCCTTCAAAGAAGGAGTTACTAGGAGATTGGGGTGCACATTTCATTGTATGAACTCAGTTGTTATAACTTCTCATTTCTTTACTGTATAATTTTATTTATTTGAAAATAAGTGAATAAGTGAATCTTAGATGGCAGACTCTGTGGGACAGCAGTGATGGCAGCCAAACAGCCTTTAGCAAAGAGCAAGCGTGTGTATGTATATGTATGTGTTCACATATGTGAAAGAGCATCTCTGTTATGATCTTTGGTACAAGAGGAAGGTTACTATTATCAATCATATATAAATGTACTTTGATGCATGAAATATTAGTGGATAGCTATTTGCACAAATCTGTTGTACAATTATAATTTGGCTTATATACAGCTAGCCCTTGACTTACCACCACCACTGAGACCAGAATTTCCACTGCTAAGTCAGGCAGTGATTGAGTTGTTAGAATCATGCCTGATTTTAAAACTTATGTTGCCACAGCTGTTAAGCAAATCACTGCAGTTAAGTGAATCAGGTGATTGTTAAGCAAATCCAGCTTTCCTCATTGACTTTGCTTGGTAGAAGCTGGTTGGGAAGGTCTCAAATGAAGACCACATGTCCCTGAGATGCTATAATGTCATAGATTACATGCCAGTTGCCAGGCACCCAAATTTTGATCGCATGACCATGGGGATGCTGCAACAGCCATAATAGAATAGAATATAATTCTTTATTGGCCAAGTGTGATTGGACACACAAGGAATTTATCTTGGTGCAAATGCTCTCAGTATACATAAAAGAAAAGATACATCCGTCAAGAGTCAATAATCATAAGGTGCAACACTTAATGATAGTCACAGGATACAATAAGCAATCAAATCATACTAGGAAACAGTCAGCATAAATCTTAAGGATACAATTGACAAAGTTACAGTCATAGTCATAAGTGGGAGGGGATGGGTGATAAGGAGTGATGAGAAGGTTAATAGTAACAGTAGTGCAGACTTTGTAAATAGTTGGACAGTATTGAGGGAATTGTTTATCAGAGTGATGGCATTTGGGGAAAAACTGTGCGAGGACCGGTCATAAGTCACTTATTTCAATGCTATTGTAACTTTGAATGGTCCCTAAACAAATGTCTCAAAATTGATGGCTACCTGGACACTATTATGGAGTCCTACATTTAATTTATTCTTTCTGTTCCTTTCCTGAACATCCATTTGTTTCCTTACAGCAAGCAGATTGCATTTTCTTCCATTAGATGGCACCCTACATACATATTATGCAGTTCATGACAGATGGGAGAGAGAAATGGATCTCACTAAAAAGGTAGCAATGTATAAATACATCTCCCTGTTCTTCTAAATATACACTGAAAGGACGCAAATAAAATGTCATGTTTTATAAAACCATATACATTTATTCCATACCTTATCATCATTAATTAACACAGTGAAATCTACCCTTACCCAATATAAATATAGCAAAGATACTTTAAATAAATGTATGGTGACATCTTAATTTGGCTTTACAGCACAGTCTGTGATATGTTTGCCCAGTCAGATTATCATTGGATACAGCTGATCTATGAAACTATGCTTTTAAATTTGATTTCTGAGAATAGATATAGTGCAATTTTCCAACGTGGTATTTTAATTATAACATTGGCACAGTTAAGGGGCCAGATCTGAAAGATAACTAGATTCTCAGCTGGCTCCAATTCAAGGGAAGCTAGAGGTCCCATCATCAATTTTTATTACTTGCTTAACTTCTAAATCCCTTCATTTCTTTTAATCAGTCACTCACTTCAGTATTTAACGCACAACTTGCCAATATAATTTATCCCTCTCTTATAACATGATTGGTGTGCATGCATAGATTTTATCATAACTACATACCCGCACTTTATTGGTCAATAGGAGGTCACTTAAAAATGTTATTTAAAAAAAAAAAAAGAAATGCTGACCATACTATTCTGTGTCAGGAGCTTTACAGGGGAAAATAAATTACCGGATTTATTTGTTTTGCTCAGAATCAAGTCAGTAATCTGTCTCTGGGGCTGTCTCTGCCTGTCTCCAAGCCCAATTTTCCAGTGAATGCATCTGTCCTGAAATCCATCTCTAAAGATAAGATGAAACCGTTTTCACTCCGAGATTTAACATCTACGAGCCATGGTGGTTTAACATTAAAGTGCGCTACTGCAGCCTACTTCTGCTGACTGCCAGCTACCTGCAATTTGGCTATTCAGGGAGGGATCTGCCTGGGTCTCTTCTTCCCTCCCCCTTAGATTCCCCTCTCTTGTTTTCCTTCCCTTGTCTCGTTTTGGGGGAGGGGGAAGCAAGGTGGGACAACAGTAGCTAAAAGGCTGCGAGGGAAGCTAGGGTTTATTAAAGACAGGGATAGGGAAAAGATATCATTCCTTTCCCAAGGACCCAGGGGAAGTGGAATAAAAATAGGTGTGTGTGTGTGTGTGTTTATGTAAATAACAACCCAGGATAGCTTCAGCCATGAACAACAGCTGCTGTTATTTTTGCTGAGAGCTTCTAAGCTACACAGCATTCTTTAACAATACCAACAATAACGAACCATAATATACAAGATTAAAGGAAGGAAGGTGAAATCAGAGGAGGAGGGAGGGAGGAAGGAAGGAAGGAAAAAGAAGGAAGGAAGGAATAAGGATGTGATAGCACTCCAGAGGCTACAACACTACACTCCCATCATTCCTGAGTTGTGCTATTAAAGAACTCCAGTGCCACCAAGAGTCAAGTTTTGAAAGAGTGATTGAAAATCTTCACAAAACCTCATTATTCAGGTTAAATTGCTGTGTTGGCACTTTGTGATAAGTAAGTGGGTTTTGGGTTGCAGTTTGGGCACATGGTCCCTCAAAGGTTTGCCATCACTGGTCTAGCTAATAAGTACATCAACATGTTTCTACAGAATCTAATAGTGTGGGTTGATCAATGTCCACTATTGTAGAAGTACAATGTAGTTCTATACATAGAATATACTGTACATGATGTTACAATGTGATACAACCAATCACATAAAACTACAATGAACATTGTCTCTAAAAATACGTTTGTAATGTTACATATATCTTTTTTTAGAGAAAACAGACAGAAAGTGTTCCATACTAACATACTCCTAATAGGCTATTCCTATTGGAAAAGAATACCCGACGCTGATTGCCTACTTTACTCAATGCTGATTGGCCAATAATAGCAAGCCTATGATTGGCCAATTCAAACAATTGGAAAAACAAGTAGCCGTCATTGGACACTAGCCGTGAGCAGCTTCTCTATATAAAGAGCTGCCGCGGCTCCTGGTTAAGACGGACTTTCTGCACAAAATAAAAGAGCTGAAGTTACGCTGGTCTCCAAATCTCCTTTCTTCCGTGAACACAACACTGGTGATGAAGGTGGGATACTGAGAGAGGAGACCATTCGGGCATGTGGCATCGAGAACCGAGCAGACGAAATGGCCAGAACCAACTCGCCAACCACACCATTCAACCCAGCAACAGGAGACTGGGAATCCTACATTGATAGATTCCTCATGTTCCTGGAGAGTAACGATCTACAAGGAATCTCGGGGAACCAAAAAAAAGCTGTGTTCCTGACACACTGTGGGCCCACAGTGTTCAAGATGGCCAAGGCACTAGCGAAACCAGACGATGTAAAACAGATGGCCTGGCCAGATCTAGAGAAGCTGCTGAAGGCTCACTATGCACTGACCGTCTCCAGCCTCATCAGGAAACACGAGTTTTACAAAGGAGACCAGAGAGAAGGTGAGAGCATTGCAGATTTTGTAGCAGCTCTCAGGGACATTGGAGGAGCATGCGAATTCCTAAACATGGACAAAGCCATGAGGGATCGCGTAGTCCTTGGACTAAGAGACCTTACCCTATAAAGCTGGATGCTAACCTGGCCAAAGATTACCATTACCAAAGCTATTGCTGAAGCCACGGCAGCAGAAGCAACCAAAAAATCAGCGGCAAAGATGCAGCAGATGAATGCCAACTCACCCAAGACACTGACCGAAACAAATCAGAGGACCGAGAAGAAGGCAGAAAGCGCACACAAAACTACCGCATACTACGCAGACAGTGGATCATCTGGAATCGACGATGATGACGAAGTGGAGATTCACAGACTCCAGGCTGAGCGAGAACAGCGACTGAAAAATGGTCGTAAGTCGGGGTTTCAGTGTGCCGGGTGCGGAGGAGACCACCCCCCATTCTGAGTGCCGGTTCTTAGACGCTGTGTGCCAGTACTGCGAGAGGCGAGGTCACATCGCATGAGTATGCTGAAACCGGAAAAGCTACAGCCCCAGAAGTAAGGACAACACACCACCAAGAAATAAAGAGAGGCCAATGTGGAGCCGCGAGAGTCATGAAAGCAAAGGAAAGCGGCTAAATGAGAACTATAGGAAAGAGGAAACTCATCAAACCATCACCATCGGTCACTCTAACGCAACTAATGGCCGAAAGGTACACGTGGCAGTCCGGATCGAGGGCCAAGAATGTAAGATGGAGGTCAATTCTGGATCGTACCTATCGATGGTATCATGGGATGCCATCAAAAGACTAGTACCGCATATTGACAGAGCTGAACTAGAACACCAATCACTAATTTTAAAAGACTACCAAGGAAACAGAATACCGGTAGTCGGACTTGGACACTTCCAGATAAGTTTCAAAGAACACCAAAAGATATTGCCTCTAACCACTGTAGACCGAAACCGACCAGCCTACTGGGACTCGAGTGGTTTGAACCTTTAGGAATCGGAGTAACTGGCATTACCTGCATCGCCGACACAGACTGGGAGGAGAACCTGATGAGGGAGTTCCAGGACGTACCGAGGGTCCCCTATTTCATTCAATTTAGACCCAACAATTGCTCCAATTAGGTTAAAGGCGAGGCAAGTCCCCTTCACACTAAAACCCAAAATTGATGAAGAATTAAATAAACTAATAGCATAAGGCATTTTGGAACCAATTAACCACGCCAAATGGAAGACCCCAATCGTAACCCCAGTTAAGCCGGATGGGTCCGTTAGAATCTGTGGGGATTACAAGACTACCCTGAACCATGTGCTACAATAAAGTGCATATCCTGTCCCGATAGTACAACATCTACTACACTCATTGGGGAGAGGCAAGGTCTTTGCAAAGCTCGATCTTGCCCAAGCCTACCAACAATTGCCAGGAGACACTGAAACAGCAGAGGCACAAACGATCGTGACTCATAGAGGAGCCTTCAAATGCAAAAGGCCACAATTCAGATTCAGCGTAGCCCCTGGGGTATTCCAAAGCCTAATGGAGAGATTATTACAAGGGTTAAAAGGAGTTGTCCCACATTTTGACGACGTGCTAGTCTCAGCTAATGACAAGAGACAACTAGAAGCCCGTCTCAGAGTGGTTTTACAAAGGTTCCAAAAAGCGGGACTCAAGGTAAAAAAAGAAAAGTGTAAATTGGCCACATCGAAAGTCAAATTCCTGGGGTACCAAATCGATAAAGAGGGCATCCACCCCACAGAGAAAAAAATTAAGGCAATCAAAAAAGTGCCTAGGTTAAGACAGACTTTCTGCACTAAATAAAAGAGCTGAAGTTATGCTGGTCTCCGAGTCTTCTTTCTTCCGCGAACACAATAGAAAGGGGAACTATGTAAGATATTTTCAAATGGCAGGGGAATTGTTAAAAATGCCCAGAAACCTATTATAGCATTTTAGCTAAATCAAAGTCTATCTTGAGATGACCTTTAAGAGCACTGAGAGTACAGGAAAGATGTGCAAAACACCACCAAATGTCCCTTTTCTTCTTTACCATTTTAGCAAATGTTATTCATGACCACCTGAGTTGTCCTGCTATCTTGCTTCTGCAGGGATTCTGAATTTATTGAGTGGATGTGTCTTATGCTTTGCACTGGCAGCTGGACTCAGACAAAATAATAGCCACAAGCTGACGAAAAGGATAAATTAAGGATGGAAGGATATCTTTAGAAGTGACAACTGAATTAATTCCTTTGGGAGTTTCATTGCCAAGAATGTATTTTACTTGAAGACAAGATCTGTCTCAACTTGGGCCGATTAAACATTTTACTGCCTTCTGGTGTTTGCTGCCTATGGTGGATGCCTTATCTTGTAATCAGTTTTTAATTTTATCAAATTACTGAAGTGAGGTAGGGGAGAATTACTTTCTAGGAATGTACATGACAAACCAGAACTAAAACGAAAATCATATGGTATCTCTGGACACCTACATAACTGGATAGAAGCATTCCTGTCAAACAGACAACAAATGGTCAAAATTGGGAGCGTCCTATCAAATTCTGTACCTGTCAGCAGTGGCGTCTCCCAAAGCAGTGGTTTAGGACCAACTCTCTTAATACTCTACATAAATGACCTCTGTGATCATATTAAGAGCAGCTGCGTTCTCTTCACTGATGATGTAAAGCTAATCAACATCACAGACAATACTGCTACCCTTCAAAAAGACCTTGACTAAATAAATGGCAACTTCAAATCTCAACAAATAAATGCTCTGTCTTACATATTGGCAAAAAAAAATCAGAAAATAAAATACAGGCTGAATAGTCAAGACCTTGTTGATGATTCAAGCTCTGCAAAGGACCTTGGAATACTCATCTCTAATGATCTAAGTGCTAGAGCCCACTGTAACTACATAGCCAAAAAGGCATTAAGAGTTGTTAACCTAATCCTACATAGCTTTTTCTCTGGTAATATCACACTACTAACTAGAGCATACAAAACATTTGCTAGACCAATATTCGAATACAGTTCATCAGTCTGGAACCCACATTATGTATCTGATATTAACACAGTTGAGAATGTCCAGAAATATTTCACAAGAAGAGTTATCCACCTCCTCTACTTGTTGTAGAATACCATATGCCACCAGACTTGAAATTCTAGTCCTAGAAAACATTGAATTAGGCCATCTTCGGTCTGATCTAAGTATGGTATATAAAATCATACATTGCAATGACTTACCTGTCAATGAATACTTCAGCTTCAACCATAACAATACAAGAGCACACAATAGATACAAACTCAAGGTTAATCGTACCAAACTTGATTGCAGGAAATACAACTTCAGCAACAAAATGGTCAATGTTTGGAATACACTACCTGACTCTGTGGTTTCTTTCCCAAACCCCAAAAACTTTAACCTTAGACTGTCTACTATTGACCTCACCCCTTTCCTAGGAGGTCTGTAGGGGGCTTGCATAAGCGCACCAACATGCCTACCATCCCTGTCCTATTGTTTATCTTTCTTATATGTACCCATTTCATGTATTCATAACTATGTATATACTTATACCGATTATCTTGTAAGCAATTGACAATTAAAAAGAAATAAATAAGATAAACAATAAAAACAAAAATAAAACTGCCAACAATTCTCTTTGTTAATATTTTGCCCACTATCCTGCTTCATCTTACAACATAAATTAACAAACATGGGTTTTTTTAACTGAGGGAGAAAAAGCCCAGATAATTTCCATGGAAAGATGAATAATGTTCTCATAATATCTATTGTGTATCTCTGACTGTGTTGATTGTATTAGGGGCATAATTACTTATTCTTTGATTTTTTTTTTGTTTAGTTGTCAACTAATTCAAGGAGTTATGGTTGATTAATCCAATGAATTTTAGTCAATTCAGTAAACTTGCCTTACAAAGCAATAGTTCACCATAAAACAAATAGTAAAACTACAAGTCAAAAATATGTAAAACAAGTCCAGAGTTTAGTCGCCTACTAGTAGCGGCACTGGTGACAATTACTCCTCCACAAGTGAAGGACTGAAAAAATATGACAAACATATTATCTTAGAAGGTGTTAAGATAGTTGGCTGAGAAATCTGGGAGTTGAAATTCATTATATCTGGCACGTACCCCAGATGGATCTGGCTGCTATAGCTCCATCTGTTTCAAAGGTAATTCTGAGTTGGATGCATGTTAAAGAAAAACATTTTTGATTTGCTATGTTTGCACTGTAATTCTATGCCACACACTATATTATAATTATTACTAATTATAGGAGAATTAAGTATAATAGTCATGTGCATTTATAGCTGCCTTTATACTATGCATTCATACCATGAGTTCCTTATAAAGGGAGATTAACCAGAGATTACTGCAGCTGCCCCTTACATTTTATAACTGTGGAACTGACTTGTCTTCTTAAGCCTCATTACAGGAAAAATGTGGTTTTTCACTTGTAGAGAATAGGTGAGAAAAATGTATCACTCAGCTATTGTCCTTCTGCAAGAATCAAAGGTAGGAATTCTAGTAGATTTTTTTATGTGTTTGTTTGTTAATAGAAAACTTTGATGAATAGGATTAGTAGGGTGTAAAAGAAACAGCAATACCTTTTCAGCTGGACATTCTGTCCTTATGACATGGACCCTTTGGCCAGGAATTGCCTTCCAGGAAGAATCCTGATGAACGCTTATATCCTAATTTTGTCTCAGTTGCTAAGAATCTGTGATTGACTTTATTTTTATCACTTACATCCTGATCTCCATCCCCCTTTTTGTAAATAAAGCAATGGACAAAGGCTATGGATGTTACCAATAAATCCCACGAAGACTAATTTTGTTGCAAAATAATTCATTTACATTCCTTAATGTTGTGTGTAGAACTTGGTAGACTCCAAATATCTTAAACTGATTGGCCGAATAGGCCATTCTCGGATTGGTCAGTTAAGCGCCGTTCCGATAAGCCCGCCTGGCGGCAGGAACACTTAAACAACTGTCATTGGCCACAAGCTGCGAGCAAGCTGCTATAAGAAGGGCTGCCTCAGCTTGGGTAAATGTTCCATTACAAGTCACTATACTGTTTTAATAAAGAGCTGTTTGTTGGAACCCGGTCTCGTGCACCTTATTTCCAAACGGAACACTGGCAACGAAGGTGGAATTGTCCTAGAAGCGCGAGACCGAAGTACACGGCAACCAGAACCGAGTGACCGAGATGGCTGGTAACAATGCGCTGCCCGCACCGTTCAACCCAGCCAAAGAAGATTGGGAGTTGTACATTGACCGCTTTCTGATGTTCTTAGAAAGCATCGAGCTACAGGAGATAACTGACCAGAGGGAGAGTATTCCTCATGTACTGTGGGCCAGCCATTTTCAAAATGGCCAAGGTGCTAGCTAAACCGAGAGACGTTAAGCAGATGGCATGGCCTGAACTGGAATGCTATGAGCCCATTACACGCCTGTGGTCTCCAACCTGATCAAAAGGCACGAATTTTATAAACGAGACCAATGGGAAGACAAGAGCATCGGGGATTTCGTAGCAGCCCTAAGACACATCGGAGGAGCCTGAGAGTTCCAGAACATGGACGAGGCCATGAGAGACCGCGTGGTCCTCAGATTGAAGGATGCTACACTCCAAAGCAAGCTGCTAAACAGACCAAATATCACAGTGGCCAAGGCCATCGCAGAAGCCACTGCTGCTGAAGCAGCCAAGAAATCCACAGCCACTATGCACCAGATGAACTCCATTCCAGATCCGCCGAATAAACCCAGTGAAAAGAGGGCGGAAGGAAGCAAGAAACAGCCCACAGCGACCGCCCACCATGAAGATCTCGACTCCCCGAATGACACTGATGACAATAAAGACATACATAGGCTTCAGTTGGAAAGAAAATGGTGGGAAAAAGTAAGAAGCAGGCGAGAATTCAAGTATGCTGGATGTGGAGGAAATCACCCGTGTTCAGAATGCAGGTTCTTAGATGCCATTTGCAGATGTTGTGAAAAATGGGGGCACATTGCAAGGGTCTGCCGGAACAAAAAGAGCTATAGTCCAAAAAGACGCAGCAGCACCCCCCCCCCCCAGAAATGAAGAGAGACAAGCCAGAAGCAGATGGAGCCAAGAGAGCAGAAACCGGTGAACGAAGGACAGAGAAGAAACACACCAAACAATAATCATCAGAAATGCCAGGGCAGCAAATGCAAAAAAGGTCCGGAAAAATGTGAAAATCAAAGGAAAGCCCTGTGAGATGGAAGTAGACTCTGGATCATACCTGTCAATGGTATCTTGGAACACTATCAGAAACCTGATACCAGACATCAAGCAAAGAGAACTGGAACAGCAAAAATTGATATTAAAAGACTACCAGGGAAACCGAATCCCGGTAGTGGGCCTTGGACATTTCCTAGTAGAATTTAAAAAACACGCTGAAGTGCTGCCTCTGACAATTGTCGACCGTGATCGCCCTAGCCTGCTGGGAATCGAATGGCTTGCGCCTCTGGGAATCGGAGTGACCAGGATCAACAGCATCATTGCAGCCAACTGAGAAGAGAGCCTGCTGGAAGAGTTCCGGGATGTATTCGACAGGACCTTAGGCAAGTACAAGGGGACCCCAATATCATTCAGCCTAGACCCAAAGGTAGCTCCCATCAGGCTCAAAGCCAGACACATTCCCTTTGCCTTAAAGCCAAAAATAGATGAGCAGCTTAACAAACAAGCAGCACAAGGGGTGTTAGAGCCAATCAACCATGCCAGGTGGGAAACACCCATCATGACTCTTGTCAAACCAGATGGGTCAGTGCATATCTGTGGGGACTATAAGGCAACCCTAAATCATGCACTCCAACAAAGCGCATACCCAGTACTGGTAGTGCAACACCTATTGCACTCATTAGGGGGAGGAATTTTTTTTGCGAAACTTGATCTCGCACAAGCGTATCAATAGCTACCAGTTGACCCCAAGAACTGCAGAGGCACAGACTATAGTCACGCACAGAGGGGCATTCAAGTGCAACCGACTTCAATTTGGCGTTAGCGTTGCCCGGGGCATCTTCCAAAGCCTCATGGAGCGCCTTCTAAATGGAATCAAAGGAGTCGTCCCCTATTTTGATAATGTATTAGTATCAGCAAAAAATGCACAACAATTAGAAAATAAACTAAAAGAAGTTTTGCGAAGATTCAGAGAAGCAGGGCTTAAAGTCAAAAGAGAAAAATGTAAACTAGCCACTGATCAGCTCGAATTTTTAGGCTACCTTATAGATGAGCAAGGGATACACCCCACTGAAAAGAAGAAAAAGGCAATCAAAGAGGCACCCAGACCTAAGAACAAAACTGACTTACAAGCATTCTTAGGTCTCATTAATTTCTACAATGTCTTCCTGCCCAAAAAAGCAACTGTAGCAGAACCTTTACATCGACTGTTAGATAAAAAAACTGTCTGGAAATGGGGCCACCGGGAACAAGCAGCATTACAGAACATTAAGGACTTATTAACTTCTAACACCGTTTTGATTCAGTACAGCAACACTTTGCAATTGATGGTCAATGCGATGCATCGCCTTTTGGAATCAGTGCCATCCTGGGTCACAAGCTACCAGACAGCAGAGAGGCACCAATCGCCTTCTATTCCAAAACACTGTAAAAATCTGAAAGGAACTACAGCCAACTCGACCGAGAAGCCCTTGAAATCATTGCAGGCATCAAAAGATTCCACAAATACCTATATGGCAGGACATTTTCAATTATCACTGACCACAAATTATCACTGTCCACAACTACCTTCTGCAGATTGTATAGTATATTATTTATTAGGCCCCACTTTTTTCTTTTTGTCATTATTCTTCTCTTAAGATGCTGTGAACCCTTGATTAGGCTATGAGGTTGTCATGTATAGTGCACAGCATTGTATGCATAATCTTGATACTTAGTGTCACGCCTTGTGGACTATTGTTCACAACAGCACAAAAAAAAAAAAACCAACCCACTGACTCCTCCAGTAAATATCGCTCCTTTGATATCGGTGATTTAGTCTACACTAAGAACCTTACCGGGGACCCATTATGACTTCCAGCCACAGTTACCCAAATCACAGGGCCCCGGTCATACCGACTTGTACCAGACGACGGCAGAACATGGAAGCGGTACATCAACCAGCTTCACTCTCGAATTTTGGAACGCAACACTACACCATCGCCGCAGACACCAATAAACGAGCCAAAAACAACTGAGGAGGGGGGGGGGAAACACAAAATAATAAAAAAAGGGAGAAACGAACCTCCAATAACACAATAACAATCACTGCACAAACCCGGACTAGAATCCCAAATGAAACAAAAAGAGCGCTTACCCATAGATGACCTCCAGAGAAGACGTCCGGGAGCAGAAGAGCGAGGCGAGGCCTTCCTGGAAGGAGACAGCCAGGCCAGCTCGACCAGCCCGGACAAACCAGGAGGGAGCGGTGGAGCCACCTCAACCAGCCTGAGAAACTCAGGCAGGAACGGCAAGGCTGACTCACCCTTCCAGGAAGTTCCATGGAGAAAACACAGAGAGAAAGCGATCCTGTCCAAACCGTTTGAGGACCACGCTGAGACTGAACTGCGCAGGTCAACTAGGACCTGCAAAAGCCCTACCTACCTGCGCGACTATGTTACACACGGATGAAACCAAAAGGGGAGGGGTGTTTGTATAGAACTTGGTAGACTCCAAATATCTTAAACTGATTGGCCGAATAGGCCGTTCTCAGATTGGTCAGTTAAGCGCCATTCCGATTGGCCTGCCTGATGGTGGGAACACTTGAACAACTGTCATTGGCTACAATCCGTGAGCAAGCCGCTATAAGAAGGGCTGCTGCGGCTTGGGTAAATGTTCCGTTACAAGTCACTATACTGTTTAATAAAAAACTGTTTGTTGGAACTCGGTCTCGCGCACCTTATTTCCAAACGGAACAGTTAAGACATTCAAATTTTTTCCAGTGTAATAAACAAAGGCCAAGAAGACTTAGTACACATTGTACATCGTACACATTCCCAATGCAATAATTTAAGTGTCATCTTCAACCATGAATAGCCATGTTAGAAAGGTTTTCTGAATCTTTTACAGTTGTAATTGGTAATATTCTTGTTTCTTTTTCTCCCTTAAAATGTTACTAGCAAATGCTTCCCCTACTTAGTTTCTGCATGAGGACATGGGTAAAAGCATGAGAACAAATCTTGGCAATCCATTTTTTTTCAAAAACACCTACAGAGTTTCATTATCTATGTCGAACTGTGATTCTGCTCATCTGTATTGTATATTTCATCCCACTGATTTACAAATAACCCTCATCTGTTGCCTAACATTTAGTAGCTAGTTGCTGGGAACTGTAAAAAAAAAAAAAAATCACCCTTCCAACAACCTTCTTTCAGATGAGTGGAATTTGGTTATTCTATTCATAACAACATTGCAAAGCAGAATATTCAGAACCATTTTGTGTTTATTTAACTTGCCCACATTAATGAATAATGCTTTGCAAACTTTCTGGCTGGATATAATGTGTGAAGTGATTCTAGTTTGCATTACCTCATAAGACTTCCATGTGATTCATAATTTCTCTTCCTTCTCTTGAAATATTGCCTCATATTATTTAAATGTTAAAAGTACCATATTTTCTTTAGCAGATGGAGGAAAGCAGGGAAGTTGCAGATAATTAGAAGCAGAAGTGATTTTATTACTTGTACATCTTGCTTTTCTATTTTCTCCTTAAATCAACCTTTGGGGGGAACCTTATTCATTCTAATACCATACAACAACATGATGAGAACAAACTATAACTGAGATAATCCCAAAGATAAAGTACCTTAGATCAGTAGTGGGATTCAATTTTTTTTTTTACCACTGGTTCTGTGGGTTTAGCTTGGTGGGCGTGGCAGGGGAAGCTTACTGCAAAATCTCCCTCCCCTCCCCACCCCACTAACCTGCTTTCCAGCTCCATTCTCCTGTGCAGGGCAACAAAAGAACTGATTAGCTGGGACTCAGGAGGCAGAGAATAGATGGGGACAGGGCCAGTCAGAGGTGGTATTTGCCAGTTCTCCAAATTACTCAACATTTCCACTACCGGTTCTCCATAACTGGTCAGAACCTGCTGAATACCACTTCTGCCTTAGATCCATTCTTGCCCTTGTTCAGTGATTCTTCAAGCAGATGCCTTTCTTTCAATATCCTTCATGAAGAAGGATCTACCTCCATCCAAGATACAGGTACTCCTGGACTTACAACCATGTATTTAGTGACCGTTTGAAGTTACAACAGCACTGAAAAATGTGACTTATGACCATTGTTCACACTTATGACCATTGCAGCATCCCCATGGTCATGTGATTAGATGCTTGACAACTGGTACATATTTATGATTGTTGCAATATCCCAAGGCCATGTGATCATGTTTTGTGACCTTCTGAAAGCAAAGTCAGCGGAGAAGCCCTATTCACTTAACAACTCTGTTACTAACAACAGCAGTGATCAACTTAACAAATAAATGAGGCAAAACTCACTTAACAAAATTTTGGGCTCAATTGTGGTTGTATGCCAAGGACTACCTGTACATAGTAAGTAGTACTAATGAAGAATTAATAATCTGAAGAGAATTTTTCTGGTTAAACCTGATCTTTTATCATTTGTCTTCATTGATTCAGAGCCTTACTTTTAAACTACAATCTTTGAAGCAGGTTCTGACCAGTTCTGGAGAACCGGTAGCGGAAATTTTGAGTAGTTTGGAATACCACCTCTGACTGGCCCTGCAGCCATCTATTCTCTGCCTCCTGAGTCCCAGCTGCTTGGCTGGGTCGTCTTTTGTTGCCCTGCACAGCACAGAGGTAGAAAGCAGGTTAGTGGGGTTTGGAAGGAATGGGGATTTTGCAGTATCCTTCCCCTGCCACGCCCACCAAGCCACACCCACCAAACAATGCCATGCTCACCAAGCCGCGTCCACAGAACCAATAGTAAAAATTTTTGAATCCCACCACTGCTCTGAAGATATCTATCATATTGCTCTTAAGTCACCTCTTTTCCAAGTTATATTTCAATTATTCATGACCAAGTATGATCTCCACATTGCTTATCAATATTATTGCTCCCTGGACATTGTCTAGTTCAGCAATATTGGACATAGTCTTAGAGATGAATTCTGACCAAGGCAAACGAGATCAATATCATTATTTGTGATCTGGACACAGAATTATTTTGATGCAGACTTGAATTTCAATAACTTTTCAGCCACAGTAACTATTGCTGAGTAAGGTTTTGCTAGTGGTCTTCTTAAACTCCTAAATCCTTTTTCACACGTTCTGGCTGTGCTCAGAAAGAGTGACTTTTCTTGGTGGAACCCACCCTAAGGAACTTCATCATTTCCTCCAAGTGATAAGATTTGCCCTCTGACCCTGCTGGCATTTTGCAAGATACTGAAAACCTGGCTTCGTTATCAAGCCCGGGATCCTGATGGTATAAGTGGAGCCCATTTCTTTGTGTTCTCCCTGCTGTTGTTTTTATGTTGTTTTTGCTTTTTAAAAAATTGGGTGCTTTTTTAAAAATCAAAAAACATTTTTATATTCTGTTTTTAACAGCTGGTTTCTCAGAATCATGCCTATGAGATGCATGACCCTATAATTACATTAAATAAATATGTAAATGCTTCTGTAGCAACTTCAATGCAATGGATTTTCCCCCTACACATTGCAGTTATTCTGCTGAAATTTATTTCCATTCAATCTTTTCAGCTTGGGACATAGTGCATATTAACCATTGAAAAACAATTTACAAATGGAAATGCCACTTGAATGATAAACAATTGGATATTAGTATTTCACTTATTGTAGATCTTTCATTTTGAGGCAAAAACTAGACATTAATTCAGATTCAGGGTCACCTCCAAAAGCAACAGTTCCATGTCCAAGGCTTTTTCCTTCTCTTTTCTCCATAATATATAGAGTTCTCTCAACTTTGGCAACTTTAAACTATGTGGACTTCAACTCCCAGAATTCCCCATCCCTGCATATTTCTATATACATGCCTTTTTACCTTTCCTAAAGTTAAGACTCTGTATCTGCCCTTTGAAATTCATCTTGCTGGCCCATTATTCCAAACCAGTCTGATCTTTTCTGATAGGATAGCCAGATTAGATTGGCCTAACATGATTTATTATTGAGAAATTCCATTGGTTCCTGGAAAGCAGTGGATTCTTTTCTAAATGCTTAATCAACTGCTGGTCTAGTAGTGATATCAAGCTAACTAGTTTGTGTTCATTTGTATCCTCTTTCCCCCTTCTTTGAAGCCAGAAGTGACACTGACCATTTTCCAGTTCCCTGGCAATATAGCCATTTTCCATGACTTGTTAAATATTAAAAAAGAGGCTATGAAATGATTCTTCAAGAGTCTTTGGTTAAGTAATTGGTCTGGTTATGGAAGCTTAAATTTGTTTTTGAGATTCTCAACTGCTCTGTGACCATCAAACTGCCTTAGCTTGAGTTGTCATTCCTGTAATGCTATTAGTTGCTTATCATTTCATGCTAAACTATCCTGCTGAGCTTAGATTCTTCCATGTGGAGTAAGGACTGTAACTAGTCCACATCAACCCTAAAATCTTCTGGCATTCAATGAAGTCTAGAGACTATTTGTCTATAGAAATCCCAAGGCCCTCTTGTTGCATAATATGATATCTTATATTATTGAGATGGGAACATTGGGATGAACAAAAGTCTATTCAAGTAAACTACAATGCTCCTTTCCTCATTGTTCTATATATTTCTTAAAATCTACTCATTTCATCATCGCAGTTATCATTTTGCAACCCACATGTTTCAAATTCATGAGCTCTTTGTTTGCATAGCTGCTGTATTTATAAACTGAATACCTTCAATATGAACTTGCTATAAAAAAAAAACTTAGTTTGAACTATAATAAATATTTGCAAAACCACAATCAATGAATATTGGCATAGTGAGATTATAGATTTCCAGATCTATATTCTCACAAAGACAGAATAAGTTCATTCTGTCCATTGTTCTGCTTGGGTCCATCTGATTGAATCAGCTATTTGCTAGCTATAGCTGTGTATTCTTTTATTTGAAAGTTGTGTGGGTTTGTGTTTCTGGTAGCAAAAGCAATACATTCATACATTCCTTCAATTTATATGGCCACTCATGGCCACCCACTTGCCAACCAACATTGGGATTAAAAACATCACAGTAAGGGGAAAAAAGCAGTCAAACACATTATGTCAAACACATTAACAAACATACCACATAATTAAAACAAGCTCAAAATAACATCCTATTCAATGCCTGGGAGAAGAAGCATTTCTTCAAGACATTCCTAAAAGCCAGCTGGGTTGGGCCCAAACCAATATGAAGTGGAGATTGTTCCACCAGGCAATGCAGCTGTAGAGTAGGCATGCTTCCTGGGTTCCATAAGACGACACTGTTTAATTGATGGGATATGGAGCAAGCCAACTCCGTCTGATCTTGTACTTCTTTGGGCACTTAAGGTATAAGATTCCAAGAACATGTCTCCTCCTCCCTGACAGTAAAAATTTCAGTCAAGTCAGTGATGAATATTTGATAATTCACAATTTGTTGTCCTTTCATGACATGAGAAACACAACTTGGAATGGGTCCTTTAAAAGTACATAAGTTGGATGACTAGAAAGCATTTTACTTAGTGGAGTTCAATAATGGCATTGCCAAGTTTCAGAATCATCAGGAGTCAGGCAAATAATAATCTTAACAGCTCCTAGGTCCTTGGTTAGACTTGAAATTTTAAGTTTTTACCAGACTGTGAATCGAATTGAAGATTAAACCAATAATAATACTAATACTTATAACAATAACAGCAACAGTTTCATCTTCATCAATATCTATAACACTGTCAAACATCCAGATTTGCCTATCCCAGGTCCTTAGTCAGAACTCGATAGGTAGACAAAAATGTCAAACCTCGACTGGACATCTGCTGACTGCGCAATTAATATTAACATTAACAATAACAATAACATTAACAATATTAAAATCAACAATATAATAATAATAAAAAAATAAAAAAAATAAAAATAAAATCAAAATAATAATAATCTTGGTTGATAACTAGGATGCAACCGGTATCAACCATTAGAGCCAGTCAATGATATTTGTGATACCTTTTTAAATGTTCAGTTGACTGAGTTTCATGTTTAATAAATAAAAGTTTATAATAACAACAACAGCAGCAACAACAACAAGAACAATATCCAATGCTAAATTAATCCACTGGTCATTATGTAAAAATACCTCTTACCTATATCCAAAAAGTCATGGGAACATAAAGTGGAAAAAGTTGTTGAAAATGAGAAGGTGAAGATCTTGTGGGACTTTCAAATACAGACAGATCATCATTTGGAACACAACACACCAGGTATCAGTAATCGAAAACCAAAGCGTACAATTTATTGATATTGCTGTACCAGGAGACGCCAGAATTGAAGAAAAATAACTGAAAAAAGTCACAAAATATTGCAACCTCACCATTGAAACTACACAATTATGGATGAAAATGTAACAGTGACACCCATTGTCATTGGGACACTTGGTACCATGTCCACGAATTTTACAAAATACATCAAGAAATTGCAGCTTTCTGCAATAACACCAGTGGAACTGCAAAAAACTGCACTACTCAGAATATCGTACATTTTAAGATACTTAGTTGATTCCTAGAATGCTGGCAGCAATCCATATCAACCATCAGTGTCAGTCAATGATATTTGTGATATATTTTTAAATGTTCAGTTGACTAAGTTTCATGTTTAATGAATTAAAGAGATAATAGTAATAGTAGTGGCAGTAATAGGTGCTTGGATGCAAACCCAAAACATCTAGAGTACCACTTGAATAACATTGGCACTGACAAAATCATCATCAGTCAATTTCTAAAAGGCAGCTTTTGCTGGAACAGCTTACATCCTGTGATAGTACATTTAACACCATCAAACAACATTTGCCTATCCTAGATATTTCACTGGTCAGGAATTTGATGCCTATAGCATGCCACACATTTTGTATCATTAGGCTAGAGGTCCTTATTTGTACCTTACTTTTTTCTAGGCTAATAGCTCATTTCATCTTTAGGAAGCCCACATGCTTGAAAAATCAAGCAGGACCAGGGAAAACTAATTTTGATTTCATCATAAACTGAATAACAATGGAATGAAATGAGTCAGAGCCTAATAGCTTCAGGCTGTATACTTCTCAATTTCATATTAACAGAGATAAAAGAGGACAAGACAGAGGACTTCGGTACTCAGTAAGCTCATATCATGCCAGGGGAGGAGAATGGTAATTTCTAACCAATAAAATACAGGAAATTGTGGGGATAGCACCCTGCTATTAAAGCAAACTCAATTAATTGCATGCATGTTAGAGCTGGCAGTGTTGAAATAGTAGTAAAAAGAGCTGCTTTGGCTCCTTCAGAAAACTGTATTTTAACTTGTTTTATTTTAACCACACCAAACTACAATAGGTGTCTTAGTCTGGGATGCAGCAATGGGAAGAAGAGACAGGAGAAATGTGTAAAAAAGAGAAATAAGCTATATCAAAATTTGGCAAAAGAAAAGGAAAGAGAGAAAAGAATGCACTCTTGTATGAATGCATGTATATTTGTTTTGATGTATTTGGACATTCGAGTCATATCTGATATATTAATTTGCTTTTCATATAGAACTAGTCATAAATTAGTACTATTGAAATGAGCATCAAGGATAAATTCTCCTACTTGTCTTTGTCTTTCACAGTCTTTGTAGGAGAGGTTGTTTTACACCTGAAAGCAATACAGTATTACACAATGCAGAGGGATGCACAAATTCTACTGATTCAGTATATTGATTTATTTATTTAAAGAAATCCTTAAAGGATTTTTTTTAGTCATATCATCAAGTGACAAAGAAATAATAAATGATCTGAAGATCTGCAGACAGGATCTGTAGATAACAAGCTAGTCTGTCACTATGAGCTCTTTTTCTGCATGGAGAATTGCAGTTACCAAGCTTCTTAATTTTTCCTGCATTAGAAAAAAAAACATGTTGAGGATTGACAATGCAAAAGTGATGGAATTGGAGTTGCATCTCTCATCAGGTCCAGATTTGCCAGATTGTTCTTTAGCGTAAGGATTTAGACCGGGGACTATGAGTTTCTTTAAAAAAAAAGTGTTAACCATATTCTAGGTCTTACCACACAGTGTTCACATATTTCCTATCCTAAATTAGAAAATTATCTGTTGAAATTCAGATGTCCTCCTTTGCTGAACAATGCCTCCTTTCCTCATGGATATTTGAATATCATGCTTATTTCTTACCAATTAAAGTTTAGCTTCCAAAATTGAATAAAGGACACTGAAAACTTGGATAATGTTTATTTATTTTAACTCAGCAATCCCACCTATATAACATTCAAGGCAGTATACAACATCTAGAATGAAAAAAATTAAAACAGATTGAAATTAGTTAAGACCAAGAGAATTTTTTTTCTTTTGTTGTTGTTGTTTAGGTTGCTTAATATCTCAATGGATGCAATGTCTTAGCCTGATGATGTGTACAACAGTTTGACTGCTGTGGCTACCAAGAGTTTATTAAAATATTTTCAAGTTAAGTATTTTATTTATTTATTATCTCCACATCTACCTTTTATTCTCTAAAGAAACCTCTCCTACTTAAAATAAATTCTTATGTAAATATTTGTATAGGGCCATGAAATATATACAGAGAAAAAAAAATCCTCAGTTGGCTGATACCTCTATTTGTTATAAAGGACAATCTTTTATTTCAGAAAGCTGTGCTTTAGATTTATTTATTCTTCAAAAACTCATTTTTGACCATCATTTTGATCTTTTAACTTTGTTATGGGTATCAGTTAATGGACAGTCTTTCTTATTCATGAGAAAAATATAGAAATTGAATTGTCTTTTTTTAAAAAGAATACATATATTGCTTAATTTTAGATATTTTTATCAGAATGTGTTCTTGGTTTGTGCTCTTGAGTGTTTTTTTTTTTTTTAAATAAAATTATAAATACATTTATGCTTATGAACCTCTTTCAGATTTGCTCCCTTTTCAGGCATTTTTTTACAAGAAAATATGGTCACCCTACCTGTATTACATCTAACCAAAATGCTAGGAAAAATGAGGACTATTTTCCTGAACCCCTGGTGAACACACCATCATCAGGCGGGTTCAAACAGCAAAAGCTCCGGGTACCTTAGAAAGCAGAGCATGGAACCCCCCCCCCCCCCCCCCCCCCCCGTCCAGGCAAACCTCTTTTCACCTGGCCAAACGGGATAAGAGGAGATGCTCCACACCATCCCAGACCACGAACCCACCTCGGCCTGCGCACTGCATCCTTCTGAGACTCGGGAGGCTTTAGGACCGCGAAGAAAGCGGCGAGACGGCTTGGGAAACCGTCGGGCGCGACCATGTTCTCCAGCAGGGTGACTCGGATGGGTATTCCAAGGCGACCGTCTCGGAGGTGATGCGGGCCTTCTGCAGGTTGCACAGGCTTCCTCAGTAGTCTCTCTCTCTCTCTCTCTCTCTCTCTCTCTCTCTCTCTCTCTCTCTCTCTCTCTCTCTCTCCCCCCCCCCCCCCCCCCCCCTTCCCCCCCCCCCAAACTCAGTCGAGTGGTAGCCTCCAAGCTAGGACGAGCTCCCAGCCAAATGAAGCGGCGCTTGCGAGCTGCTGTCCAAGGCATCCTCCGGAGCAGCAGCAGCAGCAGCAGGAGGAGGAGGAGGAGGAGGAGAGGAGGGAGCTCTCGCCGCCGCCGCCGCCGCCGCCGCCGCCAGCATCGCGCCAGCATCGCGCCAGCCCGGTTTCCCCGCAAAAGCCGGCCGGTTGCCCCAGGCTGTGGTTTTGCCCACCCTGCGGTCGCTTGCTCCGGCTCCTCCGCCACGCAACTCTTGGGCAAGAAGAGCCTTGCGGGGTGAGGGTCTCCCTCCTCCCCGCCACCCACCTACCGTCTTCTCGCCCGGGACAAAGCCATGAAGCAGGCGCTGCTGGAAGTAATGAGGATCAACCGGATTTGTCGGATGGTTTTGGTCACTTGCTTGGGATCCTTCGCCCTCGTCATCTTCTATTTCCAAAGTATGTTGCATCCAGGTAAGGATGGTCCTGCTCGGTCTTTCCGGCTTCCCCCGGGGACCCTTGAGTTGGACCCCCGAGGTGGAGGTGACCGGGAGGTGGGGAGGGGGGGAGGGGGGGTGGTACCGCCGGTGTCGCCTTCCTCCTCCTCCTCCTCCTCCTCCTCCTGCTCTTCCTCCCGCTGGGGAGTGAAGCTGGGTCTGGCTAGGAGGGAGAAGGAACTTCAGTGGGTTGGCGTGGATGCGAAGGGCTTGCCAGCCCCGGCGTCCTTGGCCCACGCAGGTGGAAGGCATCGGAAAGGGCTGCGTGAAACGGAGACGGCAAAGGTCTCGGGAGAGAAGGAGCAGGGAGGGAGGGAGACAGCGGGAAAGCTGTGATCGGGACGGTCTCTCCTAGGAGGGTCCTCGGGTTGCGATCGAGTCCCGGGGGTGGGGGGGGGGGGGGGGAAGGGGGGGGGCGGGGGGGGGGGGGGGGGGGGCGCGCTTCTGCTTCTGCAGAAATAAAAAAAAAAGGCGACGAGTCTCGGGATCCTCTCGTGGGATCCGGGGCGGCGGATCTTCGCCCTGCCGGCCGTGGGGATGGTCGGGGTGGGGGGGGTGGCTCGTCTTCTCAGCTGCGGGCGACAGCGACCGGGGAGAGGATGGAGAAGGAGGACGGACGCGGAGGGCTCCTCTTAGGCTGCTTTGGGTTTCTTTCCTGGGGTTGCGGCTGATAACGGGGAGGCGAAGAGCCGGCAGGATCGCGCCTTGTTTTGTTGTTTGGGCCGGGCGGGTGGCGAGCAAACCGTCTGTCCCGGGTGGCTGGAGGGAATTGAAATGGGGACGTTGAGAATAAAGCCCGATCGCCAGAGCGCTTGAAAGTAACTTCCCAACTCGCCCGGCTTGGAGGTACCTTCCAACGTTTATTCTCACTCACCCAAAAGGACTTTCGTCGCGTTTCTGGTCCTGCGGCTCTTTTTGTTTTTTTTGTTTTCCTCGGATTTATAACTTCGTCCTCCCGACTGGCCAAGTTCTCGTGGCTCGAATTTAGGACGGGGGTCAAAAAAAAAAAAAAAAGTCCGGAGGAAAATTGGGCGCCATGAAATCCAGCCTTGGAACTCGGCCCTGGGATTCCCCCCTCAAAAGTTACGAACAAATCGCGGTTACATCAGACCTTCCTTATGCTGTTAAAAATGCCCGTGAATTTGCATGATCCTTAAGGAAGCCTCCCTCAAACTGCCGAGCACATGGATCGTCGCATGGTGTGGTAATTATCGACACAGTGATAACAAAAACATGTGGAACTCGGGTTTGTGTGAGTTGCATGGTTTTTATAAAGAACTTTAATCAGGAAACCACACTCAAATCGTGGATCACAGCTGTTTGCATGGAATCAGGCAACAAAATCAGGGAACCAGCAGTTTCTCATCCTGCAAAACGTGGCTCTAAATTACGGACATGTGAGACCCACAGGAAACTATTGTCTGATCATACCCACCTGTCCAGAGGGCACCTTGACTTTTTGGGATCTGAGATGTGGTTTTCATCAGAGATTCTTATAATTTTACCTGGGGACCAAGTCATAACCATCATTTTAAGCATAACAGATCCAATTATTTTTGGTGCCAGCATGGGGCAAAATGTCTTATATCCTAAGATTGTTTTTTGCCCTACAGTGGTAGAAAAACATGGAACTGAGCCACTGAGCCTCAATGCAGTTCACAATTTGTAGTGACATTTACGTAAAGCCATACTATAACATTCCTCAGGGAATGAGCCATAATTATTCTGATGGATTCTAACATTGACATGTCCCAAAGGTGCTTTTTTTAAAAGGCAACTAGCCTTTTTTTGTTTTTCCTTGAGGACATTTCACTTCTCATCCAAGAAGTTTCTTCGGTTCTGGCTAAATGGTAGAGAATGGAAAAATTTATATTCCTTGCAGTCATCTGGTCTTTAGCATTCTTTTTGAGATTCCTCGAGGCCATTTGGAGGTTTATCTGTGCCCTCAGGGTCACCTCAATAGTGCAAATGGGTGTGGAACCTTCTTGGAAAGGACTGTCCCTTCATAAACCTTCACATGGCCTCAACAACTCTGAGCAAGAGTGCTAATGATCAGATATCTGCAAGGAATATAAATCCTTCTATTCGCCATTCAGAACTGATGAAGCTTCTTGGATGAGAAGTGAAAAGTCTTCAAGGAAAAACAAAAAAATTCCAGTTGCCTTTTAAAAAACACCTTTGGGGCAATCATGATCTGGATGACTGTGAATCTCCATAGATATCTGACATTTACGGTTTCAAAATTTGGCTCTGAGGCATGGATTCTTATACTTTCTATATGAGATTTACCAGAAACATAGCCCACATCCTTCTGCACAGAATTAGCCATCAGAATGCTCATTCTGATTATTTTTAGCATTACCATAATGCAACCACCTTTCCCCAAAGTCTCGAATATGGATGCTCTGAAATTTTTACATGATATCTGTCTGAAACACCATGAAGCTATAAATCCCATTTCTTTCCCAAGAGACAAAAAGAAGAAAATCACAACTTTTAATTCTTTTTATTCTAATGGATGCAAAATAGAATAGGTTTCTTTTTTAATTTCAGCTGATCTGATAATTTTTGGACCCTGTGGGAAGAAGATTCTGAGGTGCATATTCTTAAGAATTATCATAATTTTATATGAAATGTAGTGACATGAGTTATGAGTTATGCTAACTCATAATTTATGTCTCATCTGAGACATAAATTCTTATGAATCATAGAAATTGTGCCTCTTCCAAATATTTTCAAAAGACACAAATTCATACAGTATACTGGGAAGTTCAATGAATCAGTGATTCATTGTGCTACCACTGCACAACCAACCTAAATCTCAAACATGTAACTACATAAATCACTGGTTTTTATGCACATCTATTATCACAGGTGAAATAAATAAGGAATAGTTCACTCTCCAAGTTTTGGTAGTTTGTATGTATCCACATTTCAAAATCTAAATGTGTTTGCCAGAGAAATTAAAAAAGAGCCACTTTCAAATCTAGGATCAGTGCATTAAAAAATGAATCCTATGTTCCATGGCACTATAGTGGTTGATACACATGGATCCAGGGCATCACATGACACCTTTTGGATATGTGCAGAGGATTATTTCAAAGTGACATTCAAAAAGAGGAACATACAGATCTTGACATAGAAAAACTCATTTATTTAATGATATACTAGGCCAACATGTCAGATATGCTGAATATGAGGAAAGATACATGTACATTCACATGATAGATTATCATAGATCCCTTCAATACTATTTGAAATCAGATATTGCTTTCTCAAGCATGCATGAGATTAAAATGTACTGTAGATCCATACTATATATGTACAGAAAATGGATGGGTGGATGGGTGGATGGATGGATGGCTATCAGCATTACAACATGAGATGCAACTATCACATATTGATTCTTGACCATCCAATGCTTGACATCTCAATTTGCCTTTGGCCATAATCTGTAGTGTTCCAAGGACATGATTCTTTCCATCACCTGATCCATTGCCTTCCTCTTCTACTTCTCTCAATTTTGCCAAACACAGTCATTTTTCTTGACTATCATTCACTTAAATCAGGTGTTCGAGATACATGAATTTATGCTTGCTCATCATCTCAAGGAAATAGCCAGTCTTTATTTGTCCAGCTTTGTTGGCTTATCTTGCAGTCTCCTGATACTATTACTAACCATATCCAAATGCCTAATTTGAAACTATTTATCTTCTTTCTTCTTTTCTCAGTACCTGGTTTTCTGAGCTGGGTATACCAGCTTAGAAAAAAATGCGGTTTTCATGCAATCTCTTATTTTTCTTCATAGGTTTTCAGATTCTCTTTTACATACGATAACTGGAATGTACTGAATTTCTTCCTTATATTGATCTTACATTCTGACTCGAGGTTCAGGTCAAGTCAAGACTTGCTGGTTCATCTGTTTCTTTAATTTTCTAAACTTGACCCATATGTATGGCCTTAATAATCCATGATCTGCTCTGTAATTTACACTTGGATTATCTGGATGAGTGAATTACATGTACTCTATACTTACTACTAGGAAGTGATTGAGATGTTCTGTATTGGAAGTGCCCATATATTTAAAGCCTGGTTTATGTTGCTTGAAGCAACTAAATAAATGTAAAATTTAAATAGATGATTTAGGACCTGTCTTCCTCCCCCTTTATTCCCCCTTATCCTAATTTAAAATCTATATCCATTGATACTCAGTGAATCTGATGAAGTGAGATGTAATTCACAAAATAGTATGCCTTTTAATAAAAGTTAAACAAAAGGTTCCACCAGACTCCTGATTTTTGGCTACCTTAGATCAAAACAGTTTTCTCCCATTTGTATACCACTGAATCTGTAGCAACTAGCAGTGGTTGTCAAAATGCATAGCATATCATGTTAACTCTTATTTAGTGGTTAACTTCACTTGGGGTAAACAAACACTCATGTTTGTTTACTTCTTAAATTCTCAAATCACTTCAAGTGTTCTTGCTTTACATATTGTGATTGTTAGTAACGGTAACATCCAACTTCCTCACTTCTTTGGTTTGGCCATGTTATCACTTCTTTGTGAGACCGGGACATACTTTCTCCCAGTAATTAGAGTGGTGCTTAATATAATCCTAACATTGGGTCTTCATCGACAGTAATGTTACCAGTTTAACACTTCAAGACGATGTAGTATAATGAAAAACAAACAACTAAGGCAGGGGTGTTAAACTCATGTTGTCACGGCAGTGTCACGTGATGAATCGGGACTCCCCCCCTTTCTCTAAACCGGGCGTGGGCATGGCCAGTGCATGATACATCCGGCCCGTGGGCTGGGAGTTTGGCAGCCCTTTACTAAGGACTAACAGAAGTAATCAATAGTTATCTCAATGACTGCACTGTGTATTTCTTATCTGGTATATTTTGTCACCATGCTGGTATCCAAAAGATGCTACTTCATTACATAAAGATCCTACCCATCACATAATTTTTTTCATTCAGATCTTATAAACTATTTATATACTCAAATTTTCTTCACTTTTTGACTTGCTATTTTGACACAACTCTCTCACTGAATCCACCTGTCTTGCAGTAAGTTTCTCACACAGCAAGCCCAAGTAATAGCTCTGTGATTATGTTGACTGATCAAATGGAGGGGATTTCTTCAGCAGTTTATCTCTTTCTCATTAACGAAAGATTAGGCAGTTGGGTGTCATGTAGTTGTCCCACAATGTTTAAATGATGGATTACCTGGAAGAATGCTGTCTTTGCTCTGTTTGGTATAAATTGGTAGCTTTGGGGAATAGTTTTTGTTTCAAGCAGTTTGTGCCTAAAGCAGTTCAGTCATCTAATATTTTAAAAGACCAACACATTTCTTTTTCCCAGTTGGGCTGGGTAATCCTAGAGAAATGGCAGACAGAACACAGCTTGCTGTTGCTGACCATTTATCAACCTCTAATTCTAGATTATTTTTCTTTAAATTAAAACCAGAGTGAGAGCCAAAAGAGAGATAATGTTAAATATAGAGTAGCAGTATCCACTTCCTTACATGAACATTTCATTTGGCAAAGAAAAATCACTGCAGTCAAACATGCAGTGAAATTTATTCTTTTCTTTCTCCCATAGAGTCTGAATGAAAATGTTTATGATTAAAATTACTGTAGAAGGAGGGCTCACCATTGAAAACAATGCAAGCTTTCTCTTTAGAAGAAGCCAATTGTGATTCTGGGCTTAGATAGTTGAAAACATGTTATAAACACAAAAGAGATCAACACCCAATCTTTAGGTACTAAGGTCTGGGAATCTTAAACTCTAAAAAAGGTGTGATGAAGCACTTGAACAGTTGGTTTGAATGAGAATATTGGTGAATCAGATGTAGAAAATCTCTAAGCAAAAGTTTATGCTTAAAGGCCAATGAAATGAAAAAGATTCTAGGAAGAAGTAACTAACAGCTGATAGATTAGAAAGCAGTCTACATTCCCTAATTCCAGTGCTGCCATATCTGCAAACTACAGGTAATCCTAAATTTACAACAGTTCATTTAGTGATGTTCACAGTTACAAAGGCACTGAAAAAAGTGACTTATGACCTTTTTTTCACACTTAAGATCATTGCAGCATCCCCATGGTCACATGATCAAAATTTGGACGCTTGGCAACTGATTCATATTTATGATGGTTGCAGTCCCGTGATCACCTTTTGCAACCTTCTGACAAGCAAAGTCAGTGGAGAAGCCAGATTCATTTAACAACCAGGTTAATAACTTAACAGCTGCAGAGATTCACTGTGGCAAGAAATGTCATAAAATGGGACAAAATCCACTTACAAATGTCTCACTTAGCAAAATCCAGTTCAGAAAATGGAGCTGCAGTTGTATGAAGTGACTAACTTTGTCATGCAAATTGTCATTGGAGGACTATGGGAGGAAAAAAATCTAGTCTCCAGACAATTATTACCTATCTGTATAAGAGTGCACTTTAAAACATAGTAAACTCTTACTTTTTAATACTCCTAATTCTAGAGACATCAACTTGATTCACACAAAATGCTAAACTTTGTTTTGTTTAAAAATAGTTTATTAAAGAAACTCAGCTGTGTTTATGTAACACACTAAACCATTAATTATAATTTATCACTATATTGGCCAGTTTATGCAGTATGCTAAAGTGGTTGTTTTGGTTTTGGTTTTATTTGGTTTTGGCTTAGTTTATTGTATGAGCCCAATTATTGTATTTAATCTGAGCCATGTAACAGCAGATGCTAAAAGTTGAGGACTGTTATTAATTCCAAGGCTCTTGTAGTCATTCCCATAAGTTGGAAGGCAGTGATGTACTCCTTTCAGATATGATGGAGGATATTATTCTATGACCATTATTAAAATAAGTTTCATAGGGAATACCAGACAAATATCCAAATGCTGTGGAATATGAAATATTTAGTCCTTTGAAGAATTAAGTACTCTTAATTCCTTTCTACTCTTGCAATTAAAAAAATTGCAGTGTTCATAAAAACAAAGCCAACCAACCAACCAATCAACCAACCAATTCTTGGAAATATTATAAATTTGTGTATTAGTATTTACATGGTGGAACTAATATGCTAGGTTCTTGCTGATTATGTTCATTCACATGGCCTGCAGATCACAATGAACTAAGTTTGCTAAAGGGCCATGTCACATGGAAGAGAGTGGAATGGACTTGTACAATATGCTAAGCTAAAATTAAGACTTGTAAACAAAACAAATCTTGAATACAAGACTATGAAAACTCCTACAGGGTAACAAAGTGATAGAGAATTCACTTGCTATTATCTAATAGCCATCCATATTTTTTGCATCCGAGATCCAGAGGTTGTGCATTACTGGGAACAGAACCACTCTGTTTTACTGTGGCATCAAGTTGTTTCCCTGTCTGCAAGTAATGACTGAATTAAATAAAATTATATTTTCTAGCCAGCTCAGATAATTCTTCGCTAAACATACAGAAGTGAACAAGAACTGCATGCTTTTATCTCAGTCAGCGTAGTCTGACCTTGTAAAAGAAGGCAGTTTAGCCTGAGGGTGTGAGCCAATTTCCCCAGAGTTTAAAGAGAAAAAGCAAAGAGCTTTGGCTGAAGCAGCTGCTGGGAGAATCAATTGCAATCAAATAATACAGGTCTGACTTAGTGAATTGAACTTTTGCCCAACATTAAAAGGAACATGGAAATGCATCTCCATGACTGGAGTTGGCTTGTGAATTAAAGCAAATTGCATCTAATGGGAAGAGGCTCTTGGTTAAAAGCAGTTGTTTGAAAACAGCAAGCCTGTGGAAGATAATCATGTAAGGTTTCTTTCACTTCCTTCTGTTTTGCCACAAAATTAGATTAAAAGGAGGGTTGGATGTAGAATGATCTGTCTTGTCTTGGTTCACCTCCCTCTCCCCGAATGAGCCTCCTGTCTTAAATGGTTGTAGTGGCCTTACACGTTTTGGGTACTGGCTCTTAATGAATGAATCACACAGCTTTTGCAATGAACTGAGTACACCTCCAATGGTTCCAGGAGGAAAATGATTTTCTGCAAATAGAGCAAGTTCTGTGTTCTGTCCTTGAGGAGAAAACTGGTTTTTTTTATTCCATTGCTGGATAGACTGCCCACAAACATTTCATTAGTTGGTAAATATATCCATAAGAAAACCATCAAATGCAATTTTTTTTTAAAAAAATAGATGCATACATACACATAGCTAGATTTTGAGGGTGACATGCTTTTCTTCAAAGTAGTAAGACATCTTCTAACTGAAGGGCTTAAACTCTGACTTAAAGATCAGGGGGAATAAAGATTTTGAATTATGATTGGTGAGTATCTGGAGGGCAGATGTTTAAAACTTTCTTTGTTATGGTCTTGTCTTTTTGTTTAGGGATTGCATTTCTGCAGGTACTTTTCCTCTTTTTCCCTCTTTTTTCACAACTATATTTGTTCTCCACCTGAGGTGAGTTAGTGATAAGTTGTATAAGTGGCTGCTCTAATGATCCCTGCATGATCCCTGAAGCTCTATACTTTAAACCACAAATTATACCTAATTCTTCTACGTTCAAATTTGTCAGAATAAAAAAAGTATCTGTGGATCTGATTTTCTGATATATGCCTTGTTGTCAAACCAGTTTTCTGGATCTGCTCTAGAGTGATGAATAAAGGTTTCCCTTGTCTAGTCATGTCTGATTCTTAGGAGGTAGTGTTTATCTCCATTTCTTAGCCGAAGATGCCAGTGTTGTCTGAAGACACTTCTTGTGATGACACAGGGCATGGCACAAAGACAACACAGTCAGATAATAAAGAACAGTCCCTTTGTTATCTCCAACTTCGCCCCCAATGTCCAGGTTACCTTCGGGCTGGAGAAAAACTCTCCCAGGAACAGCCTCTGACTGGAGAAAATTCAGTCCAAAACAAGATACACACAAACTGTAGCTTAAAATCTTAAGACCCGGTTCCACTGGCCGACGAACGCAAAACGTATGCATAAAGGATACAGCGGACAAGCAAAATTTCGGGGGTGGCTCCATCCGTTCTCAAAAAGTGGCGAAAATGTGCATAAACAGAACGGAAAAGAATGGAAAGGAACGGACGGGGGTAATACATAGCGAGGATGTTAAGCAGATGTTCATAGGAAGCCTGGCAGATGACAGTGGATGGAAGCGGATGACACCTCCGAAGGGGTTCCGGGGGAGAATTTCAAAGCGGACGCATAGCGGAAGGGGCGGATGCATAGTGGATGAAGCGGATGCATCACGGACGCCTATAGGAAACAAAGGGGATGCCGCGTGGATGTATATTGGATGCAAAGCGTTCACTGCGCATGCGGGGAGTATGAATTACGTCAGCTCCACGGATATAAAAGGATGCAGCACGCACGCAGTCAGCATACGGGGAAAGACGTGCTGCCACATACATCTTGCAGGAACACCATGGTTCGTCAGTCAGGCAAGAAGAGGAAGCCCATGCCTACTTGTTCAAGCCCTGGCAAGGTGAAGAAGGCCAGAACCAGCATCCCATCCCCTGGCACTGACTCTGAAGCTGCTGCTGCTGCTGCTGTGGGGGACCAGCCCCAAGGCCCTCAAATTCCTGCTGCTGAAGGCCCTGCTGCTCAAGCCCCGGAAGGCCCTGCTGCTCAAGCCCCGGAAGGCCCTGCTGCTCAAGCCCCTGGATGCCCTGCTCAAGCCCCTTCCAGAGGGAGGAAGAGGCAAGGGAAGGAGAAGGGAGAGAGGAAATAGTACACCGTTTCCAAGGAGCCATGAGGATGAGGTGCTGGAATGGCTGAGGGAGAACGAGTACCTCTGGAGAAAGGGCCACAGACTGTATCGGGACACCAAGAAGAAACAGGCAGCTTGGAGAGACAAGGCAGAGAGCCTGGGCTACACTGGAGAAGTACTACTAGGATGGTGGAAGCACATGCACACCTGGTATGGCAAGCTACACCTCAAGAAATCCGGGCAGGCCGCTGTCAAGCTCACTGACCGGATGATATACGTCATGGCCAAGTGCAGTTTCCTGGAGGGTGAGATCCGCCACTGAGGAGCAGCCCCTCTGAGAACCCTCTCCCTCAGACAGCCCATAGACAGCCAGTCCTCTTCCAGCCAGGAGCCAGCTACCCTGTCCAGGCAGGTATCTTTGGAGGGCCCCACAGCAGAGACCCCCCCCCCAACAGCTGCACTCCCCATGCCAGAAGACTTGGAGGATCCCGTGGAGGTTGACGCCCTGCTGTCACAAATGGAGGAAGAAGCAGCAGCCACCAGAGGCCAATCCACCCCCACCCCCACCCCCACCCCCAGCTCCAGAGGATGCAGGCAGAGAGGCAGACTGGAGGGCCAGAGCCACACTGTCCTGTTGGAGATCAGGGACACAATCAAAACCAGCACAGATCTTCTCTCTCAGCTGGTCCACAGCAACATACCATCCTCGAACCGGAAGCCCTTCATCACCTACGTGATCCAGACCCTCATGGACCTGCCCGAGGCCCAGTACCAGGTGATGAAGCAGAAGATAACAGCACTTCTGCACAACCCTCCAGGCCCAGCTGAACCTGCTCCGACCCAGTCCAGGTCTGCTCCTCCACCCCAGGCGATGTCATAGCCCTTCCACGGCTTTCAACAGCCCCTTACCTACCAAGGCTACCAAGTACCAGGCTACGAGTACCAGGACTTCCCACAGCAGAAGCAGAACTTCCCAGTCCAGGCCCAGGTTCATCAGATGCCACAGACGCCACTCCTCACCCAGCTGCAGACCAGACAGCCCCACTACACTCCTCCTTCCTCCACCCCACAGCCAAGCCCATCAACGGACAATCTGTCATCAGTATTGGGCCTGACATCTCAAGTCCTTGATGAAGGGCCTGTCAACCTCACGGGACTGAGTCAGCTCTCGGATAGCTTCCTGAACACACCATCCCCTGTTGTACCCTCGGGGCCAAGCACCCCAATGGTGCCTCAGACTAGCACTCAAGCCACAGCCACCTCCACAGTCCTGCCTGCTTAACAGCTGAGACCATGGACATGACTCAGAGTGACTGACAATAGTGTCAGAGACTGAGTTGTTTACTTGTTAAGTTTATCTTTGCTTAAGACACTTTACTTGGTTCATTTTGCTTATTTAATAAAGTCATAAAGTTTACCTAAGAAAGTTAATAAAGGTTATCTTTGCTTAAGACGCTTAGTTTACTTGGTTCATTTTTTTTACTTAATAAAATGTTGGTGAAAACTTTGAAAAAATGGTTAAGCCTTTGCATGCTTGTGGGATAGATAAGGATAGTTGTGGGATAGATAAACCTCCAGTGCAAGCATAGTGGGATTGTATGGTCCACCATCCCAGCTGCCACACATATGGACCTTTATTATCAATAACAATTGATCAACACATTTTAAAATAAACAAAGCTCTTTATTAATGCCCTATTCATTGTAGGACCACTCAACATACATGGCACAATCTCATCAGTGTTATGCGACAGCTTCAAGGAAGCATCCATTAATCATCTATCATCCTGTCTTGCCACTCCACTGCTCCAGCTGGAGAGTTGCACCAGTGTCTCAGTAGGTTGCGCTGCTTCTTCCCTTCACATGAAGCTCTGTTGGGGCCTTGTACATCCACAGTGTCTATCAGGTTACCTCCTTGCCTCCATTCACCAGGCTGCATGTCCTCATTCCCTTGTTGACAGTCAACAAGTCTGTTCTGCAACACTGGGTAGCGGATACGCATGAGATTGTGCAGGATGCCGCAAGCTTTCACAATGCTCCTCACAGTCTCTGGTTCATGCTGCATGATGGTGAGAAGTATCTGGAACCTGTTGGCCAGGATGCCAAAGGCGTTCTCCACCACTTGTCTTGCCCTGGACAGCCTGTAGTTGAAGATCCTCTCTTCATGGGTGAGGTATCTTGAACTGTACGGCTTCATGAGGTAGGTTCTGAGGGAGAACGCGACATCACCAACGAAGTAGGGCACATCTTGTGTGTCATTGGGTAGGGGGTCTGGACCTGGAAAACCCATGATGAGGCTGCATTCCAGCCCATCCTTTAGGTCACTAGCGTTGTATACCTGGCCATCTGAAGCTGACCCATTGCCTGAAGCATCGATGTCCATGAACTTGTAGTCAGCATCAACCATGGCAAAGAGGATGATACTGAAGAAGCCCTTGTAGTTGTAATAAGTGGTCCCTGAGTTGGCTGGAGCTATGCAGGCCACGTGCTTCCCATCTATGGTTCCAACAGTGTGGGGAAAGTTTCACCTCTAATACCACTATTCTGCAAGTTTTCTCCAGCCTTGTTCAGTGGTGGGGCACCTGAGGAGCTCCTCCACGTATTCTTCAGTGATGGCCTGTACCACTTCTCTGACCACTTTGTTGATGCTGTTGTGTGGCACCCTCCAGTCATACTGCATGTTTCTGTATGTGGTTCCAGAGGCCAGGTGGCACCTTCAGTGCCACCTTCAGTCCAGGGTCCAGGTTGGAATGGAGGTTGGTGGTAGGCTTGGTCAACCTGGGTCTCAGATGCTCTACAAGTTCGTCAAACATGGCTGGTGGCATCCTCATGAAGTGATGGAATGCACGAGGGTCTTCGTTCCTCAGCTCCACCATCAACTGGTCATACAGTCCAAACTCCATTCTTCTCACGATCCATCCTCGGACCCACACAGCTCTTGGACGTCTCCTTCTTCTCCTTCTGTGTAAAACTTGAAACAGTCTGAACAGGTTTTGGTTCTGGTGATGAATGAGCGCAGCTATCATACGGACTGTGTCATCATCCATGGTGGAGAACAATTGATGATGTTGAAGACCAAGACCAAGGGTGAAAAGGTCTGTACACCACGGCTGCTGGACTCATACTGAGATCCAGATGATTTTCTCCCCCTTTTTATAGAAAATATCGGTTGTCCGGTAGGTGTCCTTCTACATACTCTAGACATACTCCAGACATCCTAAATATACGAGATACATCCCAGATACAAATGTTTTGTCCGTTTTGAATACTTTATATACGAGATGCATACGCTTACATCCTTTCTATTTCCATGCTACTAACGCTGTGTAGATGTTCCATGTACCTTTTGTTTCCCCCTTCTTTCCGCTTTTAGCTGCAGTGGATGTGAGTTGAGGGGATGGCCAGAGGATGCAGAGAGGATACAGCGGACGTTTAATGGATGATAATGGACACAGAACATTTGTTGCCCGTATATGTCACGGATGTACATCGTACGTGGAGGAAAGTTCATCCGTTCACAAAGTTTTGTGCAGCTCAAAACTTCTTGCACGGATGAAATTGCAATGGACAGATGCTTGACGGATAGAGCGTATGAAACATGTATGCAGTGAGTATACAACGGATTCATAGCGTTTTCCAATGGATGGCAAGCTTTTTTTTACGTTTTACATCTTCTTTGCATCCGTAAGTGCAGTGGGACCAGGCCTTTAAAACTTAAAACTGAAGTAATTAGTTTGGCAGGGCAGGAGCAAGAATTTCAGACTTGAAAGCACAGCAAAACTCACACAGTTGGGAAGATGCCAGGAACACAGATAAGCCTCCCTTTTGCTCCCATCAGCTTGCTGCCTGAAGCTTGCCTTTTTTACACACTGCTCCTAGCTGCAGCTAATGAAGGGAATCAGGGCCCTTTCCTCCCCCGTAAGCCACACAATCCATGTTGCTCTCTTCTCCGTTCCTCCCTGCATGCTCTAGGATGATGAGGGGTGGGGTCTGGGTCTTCCTCTGAATTCCCTCTCCTTTGTTCCACCTCTCCCCTGCTCTGCCCAGCTGGACTTTGCCCTCCCCCAGTTTCAGACAATGGAGCCACACTCCCACTCCCTGTCAGCTGTTTGGCTTCCTCCTCCGAGTCAGATTCTGACAGGGGCATGACACTTTTGTAGTCATGTGGCCATCGTAACTTTTGCCAAGGTGCATGGAATGCTGCTACCTTCTCATCTAAGTGGTACCTATTTATCTACTTGCATTTGCATGCTTTTGAGCTGCTAGGTTAGCAGGAGCTGGGGCAAGTAACCGGAGCTCACCTTGAGCCCATCACACAGTGTTTGGGTCTCGAACCCAAGCTGTCAGCTTTCTAGTTGACAAATACAGTGTCTTTAACTGCTGAGCCATCGCGCCCCATCAAGAGCTGATAAATAATGTTGCCAATGCCAAAAGTTGACAGGTATTTCAGGTTATTCAGTAGAATTGCATTAATTGAGATGCTGCATTAAGCTAAGAAATATGTAACTGGACCATTTGTTTTTGCATCTGATTTTGTTCTGGGCAGCCAGATACCCTGTTTTACATGAGCATGGTTGAACTAGTATAAGGAAAAAGACAGTGGGTTTTAAGCATGGTGACCACAACTGTCGGCTTTTTTTAACTATTCAAAATGATTTGATAAAACTTCAGTTCATAGCTAAAGAAACTGAAGGCAAATAACTTCTATGAAGCTTCAACTGAGGCCTGGGTGATTTGTGGTTTGTGAACTTAACTGCAAAGGAAGAAAAAAAATATTTTTTTTGCACATTAATCATTCCAAAATAGAGTTGGATTATCTTTAACATTTCTTGCCTTAATACAAAGACTTGATTAGGACAAATGGAACTGTTTTTAGGTTTCAATTTATGAAATTAATGGAACATTTCATCTCCAATTTATGGTATTGGGTAGTTTTTAGGAAGCAGTTTAGGATACTGGTTATTTTGATCTAGTTTAGTGTTTCTCAATTTTAGCCTCTTGAAGATATTTCGACTTCAATTCCCAGAATTCCACAACCAGAATGGGAATTGAAGTCCACATATCTTCAAGTATCCAAAGTTGAAAAACGCTAATCTAACTGCAATCTGAATGAAAGAGTACAAAGGGACACAGTTTGGATTGAAAAACCAAACTGCATGAAGTAATGAATTGGCCATAGTTTGCATCTCAGAGAAAGTGGTTGTTTTTTGTGATTAGGAGATTCTCTTTGATAACTAAATAGGGCTATATATTTTGTACAGCTCAGCTACTGAAATGATTAATTGTAAATCTATGACATTGATAAGTGCAGTTATGCCGTGCTGTATAGTGCAAAGCTGTAATTGTCTTAAATGAATATCTGTTAGTAAAGAATTCAATATGATTGGTTTGCAACTGTATTTGGAGTACATTTTAATTTTTTTATTGTGTAGTCTCAACCCCTCCCCCTTGAAGCTAAGCATTTATTTGTGCCTTCTTTCTTTATCTGTGTTCCATCCGGAAAGAAACGCGTGAGACCGGGTTCCAAACAACAACTCTTTATTTCAAACCGCTAGGTAAAGAAACAGAACATAGCCCAAGCCGCGACAGCCCTTTATATAGCGGCTAGCCTGCCGGCTTGTGGCCAATGACAGTTATTTAATTCTTCCCGCCGTTTGGCAGTTTCCCGAATTGGTTCCTGGTGAACCAATCCGTAAATGGCCTTTTTGGCCAATCAGAATGAAGTACTTGGAACCTACCAGGTTCCATACAGAACACCCTTCCCTTTTTAGTTCAGTCCAACATGGGTGATGGAGTCGCGCAGGTAGGTGGGACTTTTCTAAGCTCTAGTTGACCTATGCGGCTCAGTCTTGTTTTGGTCTTCAAGCGGTTCGGACGGGATCGCTGCTTCTCTCGACCTTCTCCATGGAACCTCCTGGAAGGGTGAGTCAGTCATGCCGCTCCCGCCTGAGTCTCTCGGGCTGGTAGAGATGGCTCCGCCGCTCCCTCCTGGTTTGGCTGGGTTGATTGAGCTGGCCTGGCTGCCACCTTCCAGGAAGGCCTCACTTCGTTCTCCTGATCCCGGACTTCTTTCTTGTGGTTCATCTAACCGTGAGTGCTCTTTTTGTTTGGTTAGATTGTCGTTTTGCAGAGTTTGTTGTCTTGCTTTTTTAGCTCTTTCTGCTTGATGTTCAGAATTAGGCGCCGGATGGTATTCCAGGATACCATCGATAGAAACGACCCTGAGTCGACCTCCATTTCGTAGGTTCTCCCCTCGATGTTCACCTCTATCCAAACCTTCTTTCTGCTTTCCGCCCTGGCATTATCGATGGTGACTGTCTGATGCGTTTCTTCTCTGTCACCGATTCTTTTATTGCGGTTCCATCGGTTGCCGGCTTGTCTGTCATCGTGTCTGGGGGGGGGGGGGGGGTGCTGCCGTGTCTTTTTGGACTATAGTTCTTTTTGTTGCGGCAGACCCTTTCGATGTGCCCCCTTTTATTACAAGCCTGGCATATTGCATCGAGGAACCTGCATTCAGACCGCGGGTATTGCTTCTGCAGCCTGCACATTGAAATTCCCGCTTATTCTTCCTCTTTTCGCACCATTTTCTATCTGAATAGAGTCTATGGACATCTTCGTCGTCATCTTCGATGTCACTCTGGGTTTCAATGTCCTCATGGTGGGTTGTCACTGTGGGCTGTTTCTTTCCTCCCTCTGCCTTCTTTTCCCTGGTTTGGGCTGGCAGGTCTGGAACTGCGTTCATTTGCCGCATGGTGGCTGCTGACTTTTTCGCTGCTTCGGCGGCAGTTGCCTCAGCAATGGCCTTGGCCACGGTTATGTTCAGCCTGTTGAGTAGTTTGATCTGAAGGGTAGAGTCTTTCAGGCCGACGACTACACGGTCTCTCATAGCCTTGTCCATGTTTTGAAACTCACATGCTCCTCCAATGTGTCTCAAGGTTGCCACAAAATCTGCTATGGTTTCATCCTCCTTCTGGTCCCTTTTGTAAAATTCGTGCCTTTTGGTTAGATTGGAGACCACTGGTGCGTAGTGTGTTTGGAGCATTTGGTTCAGGTCAGACCAGGTCATCTGCTTGACATCTCTGGGTTTCCCCAGTGCCTTCACCATTTTGAATATGGCCAGTCCGCAGTGTGTAAGGAAGACAGCCCTCTTCCTTTGATCTGAGATTTCTTCCATCTTGTTGCTTTCTAAGAACATAAGAAAGCGATCGATATACGATTCCCAATCCTCTCCATCTGGATTGAAGGGTGCGGGTGGTGCGTTGTTACCAGCCATCTCTTTTCGCTCAGTTCAGAATGTTGCGTGCTTCGGTCTTTGCTTCTACGACGATCCCACCTTCATCGCCAGTGTTCCGTCTGGAAAGAAGCGCATGAGACCGGGTTCCAAACAACAACTCTTTATTTCAAACTGCTAGGTAAAGAAACAGAACATAGTCCAAGCTGCGGCAGCCCTTTATATAGCGGCTAGCCTGCCGGCTTGTGGCCAATGACAGTTATTTAATTCTTCCTGCCGTTTGGCGGCTTCCCAGATTGGTTCCTAGCAAACCAATCCGTAAGTGGCCTTTTCGGCCAATCAGAATGAAGTACTTGGAACCTACCAAGTTCCATACAGAACACCCTGAGTTCTGATTTATATGGTGTGCGAATGCATAGCAAGGGTCAGCATCTGAATTTGGACAGTAAGTTAAATTCTGCTTATAGCAGAGTTTTTGAGCTAAATTTGTAGACAATTTGGTTTAAACCTGACCTTTTCACTCTACCATCTGGGCCTAGACAGAGAAATTAATGGGTGGCTAATTACTCCTTCCCATCTCCAAACGCAGATTTGCAAGGTAGGAATGAGCACAAAGTGGAGATGCACCAACTGTAGCAACTTTGGTGCTCAGAGGGTTGGTTTTTTTAATATTAATATGACCAACTATCTTATACTACATAATGCAGCTGGGCTCACAACAAAGTTATAAAATATAACAAAGACAAGGAAATCAAAATCAAGATAAGAGAATATATGTACAGTAATTCAGGACTGAATTCTGGAATTTTGGTGCTCTCTGAGCTTGGTTGTTACTTGAAGATGTTTCATTACTCAACGAGGGAAGATCATCTGTGCTAGTGAATGTGGGTTTACTGTTTGTTTATATACAGTAGCTTGCCCTGTCAGTACTGGTTGAGATGTGGTTTTCTCCTTGATAGTTCCAGAACTGTCTTGGAAAACTATCTTTGAAAATATACCTTCTGGAACTATAAGTAGTTCTCAATTTATGACTGATTGTTTAGCGACTGTTCAGTGTTCCAGCAGAACCTGGGGGTTACTTACAAGCCAGATTCAAAGCTCCAATGGTGTGTGTCTCCCCCCCCCCCGCAATCATGTGATTGCATTTCAGGTGCTAGGCAACTGTGTCACATTTATAGCCATTTGCAGAATCCTGTGATCATATGACTGTTTTATGACTGTTTTGCCAAAAATGGGAATTTGCTTTTGCTTTTTGTTAAAACTGCACCCATAGCAATCCACTGGTTTGCTTAATGATTGTGGTTTTCACTTAACAACTATGGTGAGTCACTTAATAGAAAGGCCATAAGATTGAGTGTGACAGTCATAAAATGGGTCAGTCACCTGATTGACCCCTTTTGCAACTGTCACACATTACGATTGTGATGGGCAGGCTCCCTTACGATCGTAACTTGAGGACTATCCATTCCAGTAAAAAGAGTAATTGATACTTAAAAGTGTTTTAAAGGAAATGCTTTGGATCTGGTATTTGGAGCTTTGTTGCTATCTTTGGATTCATGCCTGTGCTAGATATGATCAATATATCTGAAATATCTTTTTTAAAGTATACATTCTACTTTATATACTTTATAATACTGCCAACTTTATTTATTTAGATTTCTGCTCAGATGCTTTCCCCTTTTTATTGATGCTATTCCTTTTGAACAGACTGTATTCCTCATAGTCTGTATTCCAATCATGAAAATCATCTCACAAAACCTCCATGATATGCATTATTACTAGGAGTTCAAGATCATTTTGTTGGTTCTTTGAAGTATACTCAAGTATACTTTGAAGTATTAGTGCATTAGTGCATAAATCACAAAGTTTATGAACATTATCAATTAGTGTTCTTCCAAATTTTTTATTAAATGGTTTAACAGACTCCCTTGAAGCCAGTTGAAGTTTGGCACATTTTAGCCCCAAATATTTTAATCAGTTCTTATGACATATGAGTAGTCCATTATCTAGAATTTGTATAGCAAGTCACTAATTTGCTTCTTTATTACTTATCCAGTCCTCTTCCATGTAATAGAGTAGATGAGCTCTTAGCTCCCAGATTTCTGAGCTCCTTCCCAGATCTTCAAAGTCAATGGTAATAAGAGTTGTAAGAATTTTGTGCCATCATTTGTCTTACTTGGATTAGCATAAAGAGATAACTGTAAGTTTACTTCATTAATCTTTTATGTTGTTCTGTCATATCTTTGTTCTCTGTTCCTGGCAGACAGCTTACCTTATGAGGTAATAGATCCAGGTAGCATATATTTGTTTTAGTTCCTTGCAGCAGTAAATCATCAACTGCAAAGAATATTTGCTTTGTCTTCTTGCAGAGAGGAGCTGCATATACTAAGAATTTCTACATCCCTCAGGAATCTATTGTGTGATTGTTTTTTCAATATTGTTGTTTGTTTGTTTTTCTTTACTAACAATTTCAAAGCCTTTTTTTTTGGAAGGGACTAAAAACTACTGCTTAGTTCTAGTGGTTCAAAATATTTTTTTATCTCTTGCTTTTGATTATCACTCTTGTCCACAGGGCTTGCTTGTTCCTTTGTTTGATTATCTTCTTTATGGAACATTGTCTCTTCTGTTGTTTTGATAGTGTTTCCTTTCTTCAATTAAATAAGCTCTCCAACATCTGTTTCAAAGTGTTGCCACCCACTGCCCTAATTATGACCTTTTCTTCATGTGCTACTACAAGCTTATGCTTGCTGCAAGTATATGTTATATTGTTTTGCAGCAAGAGGGCAAACATTCCACAAATGTTACAAGTCACGGTTGTAGGCCTCCTATCCATTCATCTTCAGTTTTGCTTCTAAGGCAATTAGCTGGTGGAAGGCTCATATTTCTTCTGGTTTTCCTCTCATCCCTTCAGTTTAGCCAATACAAATTCTTGACTTAGGAGGAAATTTTGCTAGGGAATCCCCCCAAAGCACTTTTCTAACAAAGTTAGAAAAGTTCTATGTCTTTAAGCTTGCTTCCTGGAATCTGGATACCTTATATTCTCCTTACAGGCTCAGTTTACCTAGGAAGAAGCAGTCACTAAATCATCCACAGTGGACAATTAACAATATAATTTAGTTCCTTTAAGTTCATTGGTGAAGTCTTCATTTCCTTTTCTTTTCTAAGAGTGAAATATGTTGTCCTGGCGTACAAATGAGTATGGAGTTTTGTTGAAATCTATAAATAACCCACAGAATAACAATGCTGAAGTTTAAACCAAAGTCTGGATGTACTACAACAAATATTGTTTCATGGAAAAATAACATGATAATGATGAAGAATAATGATGAATATATTGCTCTTTTGCATACAATATATTCTTGCCTAGATATTTTGCATTGAGTATCTTCAGCCACTTAGTCCCAACAGCAACTATATTTTATGGTTATTCCTGTAGTTAATGTGATAATCATTTCCAGGATTTTTGCTGGAAGCCCTGCATTATCCAGGGTTTAAGGATATATGAAAGAGAAAGGCTAGATATTCAAAAATAATGGGCAATAGTTTAATGATGCCAGAATCTAAATAATTGCACTCTGTATAAAATAATCAACTGGCAATATGTTCTGGATTGAAAATGTCTATCATTAAGTCAAACACAAAAGAATGATTTAGGATTTAGATGAGACTTCAAAAGGATGAAGAGATTTCATTCTATAAGGATACAAATGAATCAGAATAGCTTGTCAAAAGAAAAATATTTTGTTGGCATCTTGGAAGCCTGTGTGTAGTGAAACCAGATTACAACTCTTATATTCTTAAATTTTCTGACAATTAGGGTAGATCTGTAATTAAATTAACATACTGTACTTTGACATTGCAATTACAATGTGACCACTTTTGGGGCTACCTGTGCTACCTTTTTTTTAAAATGACCCATTTCATTAATTTGAATGTTTGCTCTTGAGTACAAAGTTGATTATTTAAAAGAGCAAAATGAAGGGAGTATTATATAACATCCTATAAAAAAAATAAAGACACATGTAGCATTGGTGATTATGTGAAATCTTGACTCATCATTTAGTTTTATAGTTCCATTTACAGTCTTTAGGACAGGGGTCTCCAAACTTGTCAACTTTAAGATTTGTGGATTTCAACTCCTGGACTTCAACTCTGGAAATTGAAGTCCACAAGTCTTAAAGTTGCCAAGGTTGGAGATCCCTGCTTTAGAATACTAAAGAATCTAAAATGAGCCATAGAAATAATGTTATGTTGCATCTACGAAAAGTTCACCAAACTCTGCAGTCAGACATCAAATGACTTAGGGCATCTTTCAAAAATAATTTCTACATTTTTATACCACAAAGAGCAACTTTGGATAAATGTTTGCTTGTGATAATAACACAGTACTTTCTCCCTACTACCCCTTTGTATACCTTGCAATAGTACTTGCTTTGGATTAACTGAGCAATTTCAAAACAAGCAAAAATTATCTGGGATTATTGGAAATGCTAGAACCACCAGGCTAATTTTCAAATTGTAAGAACATCAGTTATTTTATTGTTTATCATTTCTGTAAAGCAAAATATATAGCTTACTGTAGGTCCTCAAATGCCTTTATCTATTAATAAAGATGCTTCTTAAAACCCTTCTAAATTGCAAGGAAGCTTTGTGCCCATTGTAGTTAGATTAATATTTAAGATTAATATTTTACACAGGTGAACCGTGTCAAAATTGGCTCATATCTTACTTTTTTTTCAGGGTTTAAAATTTCCTCCCCCCCATGATTTCCTTTTTTTATTAACAGGAAGAACAGATGAAACATATATTTCATCTGAATAATAATCTGAGTAATATGTATTGCCATGGTGATGTTTAAGTTTTTGTTATTTTGGGACACACATACACACACACACACACACACACATATCCCAAATAATTTCACCAAAATAACAAAAAATTAAATTTCACCAGTATATGTGTGTGTGTGTGTGTGTGTGTGTGTGTGTATACATGTACATATACAAACAGTTTTCTTAGCAATGCCGTAGAAGGCTTTTCCGCAGCCTTCTTCTGAGTTGTTTTTTTAATTCCTGTTTCACATTCAACCCTGGAATTCCCTGGTTGTTTCCCATCTAAATACTAACTAAGCTTCACCCTGTTTAGTTTAACAGGATGGCAGGAGGGTTTATTTATGTGTCTGGTGCTCTACAGTTCACAGGAATGGAAGAAATCTGTGTTCCCACCTCAATCTGTGCTGCACATTATCTTGAGCTTTCTATTTTTTTCAGAAATACTCTATTTTACATGAGTTGGTTTATTTTGTGCTAGTGTAGATGTCATTATTTTACAATCTCAAATCATCTTTGCAAATCTTTGGAATAGACTGATTCATGTGTTTTATGGCTGCCATAATCTGTAATTGGGATTAAATAATTAGGCATTTATAGATTATATCATCAAAATGATGTTTATCAATAAGAAAATCCCCAATCTAAGTGGAGAAATGGCATTTGAAAATGATAGTTGACTGAGGGGAGATATTTTTATTTACTTATTTACTGGAGACATTTGCTTAAGGCTTGTATTAGCTTTTTTTTAAAAAAAATAATTCAATGAACTGGATTTCCTATACCAATGTTTTCCCATCATGGCTATATTTAAAACCCTGGAATTTAAACTTTGCTGTTGAAATAAAAAAATGACAGTTTAGTTCCAGGGCACTGAAAATTTGTTGTGGTTAATTTGATAGAAAATGATGAATTAAAATTTTTGTGAGAGTATCTTTGTCCATTTGAAATATGGGACAAATAAACTATTCATTCATATACCAAAATTATGTATTTTAAGATTTCTAATATTGTATATTCTCTATGAGAAAAAAGTTAAGAAAATTGGATGGTTTACATGGATATTTTATAAAACAGAATGCCTGGTGTAGTATGGTATGATACTTACATACATGTATAGAAAATAAAGTTCGGTTGCAGAAAAAATGTACATTTCCCACTTTTCTCATCAGTGGATACTTGTACCTCAGCTTGGTCAGGAAACACCCCCCCCCCCCGAGCATTTCTGATCAGAGTTAATATTGAGTAAATTAAAAAAGGCCTCTCTGATCTAAAGCAGGTATGAATGAGATGGAGCCACATGGAGCCTGCCCGCACCATTTTAATGGCCTCCAAATCCCCCTAGACTTGTTGAGGACATACATTTTAGGTTCCTTTTTGTACTTATGAAGTTGGGGAAATGGAGAATTTAAGACAAACAATTCATCCCCTCCTAAACCTTAAATTCTCTCACAATGGATCCTTGCACATCCACTTTTGGATTGTGGTCTTTAAAATACTGAGTACATCTTGTATGGTCCTTAAATCAATACCCAAGGACAGATTCCTGATCTAAATTAATTTTCTTTATAATTCTGTCGGATATATACAAGAAAAAACAGAAACTATATGAGGTCAGATACTGAAATGTGTCGGTGAGTCTGTATTTCTGAGTAGACAATGTGGTGCCATGAACTTAAGGATATATTGAAATTTTTATGACCTACCCATTTTGGAATATTACCATTCTTTGTGTTTTCTCAAGAATTAGAAATACCAGTAATATAGATGTTTCATGATGATTTATCACAAAGGTTGCTAGGCCACTTACATACCATCAAAAGAAAATGTGTATCAGTGAAGCACAGGACAAGAAGACACAACTATCAATCAACAGCATGTTACAAGTGGATCTTTGCATATTTGTGGGTAAAAAGGTTGTTTTTAATTCAGAAAGAAATCTGGTATGTTTCATGGTGGAGAAGAGATTATCTGTATACTTACTTAATTAGTTGTTCAGATGCTAATCTTGGTCAAGGACATGGATTTTTTTTTACAGCTGCCTATTTAGAGGCACACTGTTTAAAATTGCTCAGATAGTCCTTTACCAAAGTTTTTAAAGTGTTAAGTTGGAGATTTCTGCAGTAGTTCCATCAAGGCAAGATTTAATGCTAAAGCCATGGTTTTACTTAACTGGATGAATAGAAAGCCTCAGACTGAGGAGAAGAGATGGCTTCTACTACTTTGGAATGAATATACGAAATCCTATAAAGGATGGAGGCAGAAAACAATTATGGAGTCTAACATTACCTAAGTAGTTACTCTGCAATCACTTCTTTCTTTTTTAAGTTGGTGGGTTTATTTAAGTGATTATGATATTTGTCTTTCTGTTTGTCTTGGCACATGAACACTGAAGTGTAATGAACAAGTGCATCCAAGTCTCAATTCACTTGTTAATGAACATTTATATAGTCCTTCTGACTTGCTATGCAAACAGTATATCTTTCTCTTTCTCACTAGCAGCAAAACAAAAATTCCTACATCATTGTTGAGATTTGTAAACAGTTCTAGTTGTTTCTAAGATGCATAATTTCTTTTAAGAATAATATATAGACATCAGTTTTGTAGGATTAAACCAGTGGTGGGATTCAAATTTTTTTTATTACTAGTTCTGTGGGCATGGCTTGGTGGGCATGGTGTGGCTTGATGGGCATGGCTACTATAAAATATCCATTTCCTCCCCACCCCACTAACCTGCTTTCCAGTTCTGTTCTCCTGTGCAGGGCAACAAAAGAAGACCCAGCCAATCAGCTAGGACTCGGGAGATAGAGAATAGATGGGGCAGGGCCAGTCAGAGGTGATATTTGCTGGTTCTCCGAACTGCTCAAAATTTCTGCTACCAGTTCTCCAGAATTGTTCAGAACTTGCTGAATACCAGAGATTTTTTTCTTTCAATTAAAAAAAATCTATATAGAGATATAAAATAGAATGCTTTTAAAAAAAAACAGTTTTGGATATTAATCATTTAGTGACTGATAATAAGGATGTTCATGTGTAAACATTTGATTTGCAGATTGCACATACACATCTTTGGTGTGGCAACTTCTTGGAACCCTGAACATCGATATTTGAGCTTCTATGTTTAAAACATGATGTCATTTCCCCCCCCCCCCCCCAATTTTTTTGCAGGAAATAATGCTTTACTGGGAAGGGAAGCTAGTATAGCTACAACATGGCTTTTGACATGAATGGTCTACTATAGGCATGTGTTTGTACCGGATAATGGTGGTTAGACTGCTTTCTGCAGAAAACTCAAGAAAGTTAAGATAAATGGATTATGATAGAGAATTGCACAACCATATGGAAAAGTAGTTGTCCAATATCAAGAAACCTTGCTCTGTATATCAGTCTCAACTTTGAACTATATGTTCTTACCATTTTGAATCATCAGCTGTGTCTACTATCTGTCCCTTGTTTACAAAATGTCTTTGTTGTTCTCATCAACATCAACTCTTATAGGATTCTTATTGTTCCGTCCGGAAAAACGTGAGGTAGACCGTCTGGAAGGGTGAGTCAGCCATTTTACTGCTGCCTGAGTTTCTTAGGCTGGTGGTTTTGCTGCTCCCTCCCGTTTCCTCCGGGCAGGTCGAGCTGGCCTGGCTAGCCCCTTCGGATGGACTCTTCTCGCAACTTTCTTCAAACAGTGAGTCTTTTATTTGCTCTTTTTGATTGTTATTGTTTTCGGAGTTTAATTTAAATGGTTCTTTATTGATTTCTCGCATTTCCTCCCCTCTTTGGTTTGAATTTCGTCGTTTTTTTCTATGTGTGGTTGTGTGTTTGCATTTCGTTCTATGTTTCGGGAGCAAAGCTGGTCTATGTGCCGCTTCCATTCCCTGCCGTTGTCTACCATTAGTCGGTAGGATTTGGGGCCTGTTATTTGTGTAATTTGTCCGGGTAGCCATAATGGGTCCCCAGTAAATTTTTTAGCATAAACTAAGTCACCTATTGCAAAAGTCCTGCATCGGGTGGAGGTGTCGGGGGGGTTTTCTGGTGTGAAATTTGGGTGCAATCTATCTAGATGCGACCTTAGTCTTATACCTAGGGAGGCTAGGTATTGCTCGAATTGGAGACTGGTTAATTGTGGCCCATTATCGGACACTAGGACGTCCGGTAGGCCATGGGTTGCAAAGAGTTTGTCAAGTTGTTTTATAAAGGTTTCTGTTGTTGTAGATGGCATAATTTTTACTTCCAGCCAATTAGAGTATGCATCCACGACAATCAGAAACGTATGCCCCTTGGTAGGACCCGCAAAATCGATGTGGATTCATGTCCAGGGGCCTCTTGGGGTTTCCCAGTCTCTTATGGGTGCTTTTGGCGGGGACGGCCTGATTCTTTGGCATTTATTGCACGAGTTTACCCAGTATTCGATGTCCCTATCTATACCCGGCCACCAAACATAGCTTCTAGCAAGGCTTTTCATTTTAACTATTCCTGGGTGGCCTTCGTGAAGCATACCCAGTACCTTGGTTTGTAATTTGTTAGGAATAATTACCCGATCACCCCACAATAAACAACCTTTTTGGATTGAGAGTTCAGTTTGTCTGGTCCGGAAAGGTTTAAAGTTCTCAGTTTTTTGGTTTCCGGCCAGCCTTTACCTACCCAGTTAAGTACGCAGGCAGTCAATGGGTCTTTTGCGGTGGCTCTGGCGACATCATTCGCAGATATGGGTAGATCGGGGCAAGTCTCTATCTGCAATGCTGTCATCGTTGGTGCCGGGTCTTCCTCTGTTGATGGCAATGGTGCTCTGCTCAAAGCGTCTGCATGGGAAATTTGTTTCCCTGGGCGATGTGTCAGAGTATAGGAATAGGCTGCCAGGAACTCTGACCATCTAGTCATTCGTGGGGACAGAATATTTGGTGTAGGTTTGTTTCCCACCAAAATTCCTAGTAGCGGTTTGTGGTCTGTTACGATTTGAAAAGTTCTTCCATATAGGTACTCATGGAAACGTTTCACTCTGGCGACAATTGCTAGAGCTTCTCTGTCCAACTGGCTGTAATTACGCTTGGCTTTGGACAGGGTCTTAGAATAGTATGCGACGGGTGCCTCTCTCCCATCAGGCAATTGGTGGCTCAGGATGGCACCGACTCCGAATGGCGAGGCGTCGCAGGTCACCGTCAATGGCAGTGTGTTGCTAAACTGGATAAGAATGGTGTTTGATGTTAATAAGACTTTTATTCCTTGGAAAGGTTTTTTTTCTCTAAGCCCCCATGTCCAAATTGTTTTCTTATCCAGTAATCGATGCAATGGTTCCGCTATTGTGGCTTTTTGGGGTAGAAACACATTGTAAAAGTTTATCAGTCCCAAAAATGCCTGCAGCTCAGTTTTATTCTTTGGTTCTGGTGCATCTTTTATAGCTCTTACTTTTTTTTCGGTGGGGTGTATGCCCTCTCCATCAATTAAATATCCTAAGAACTCGACGCGATCAGTCATTAGGCAGCACTTTTCTTTCTTTACTTTAAGGCCAGATTCTCTGAATTTATTTAGGACCTCGTTGAGTCTTTTCTTTAGTTGTGTTGCATCTTTGGCTGAAATTAGGACGTCATCAAAGTATGGCACGACCCCTCTTATGCCATTTAGCAGGCATTCCATGAGGCTCTGGAAAACGCCTGGGGCTACGCTTACTCCAAATTGGAGTCTGTTACATTTGAATGCCCCCTTGTGAGTTACTATTGTTTGTGCTTCCGCCGTTAAGGGGTCTACTGGGAGCTGTTGGTACGCCTGTGCCAGGTCTAGTTTGGCAAAAACCTTTCCTCCCCCAAGAGAGTGCAGTAGGTGTTGCACAACTGGCACCGGGTACGCGCTCTGTTGCAACGCGTGGTTCAGGGTAGCCTTGTAGTCGCCACAGATTCGAACCGACCCGTCTGGCTTAATTGGTGTCACAATTGGTGTTTCCCATCTAGCGTGGTCGATCGGTTCTAAAACCCCTTGATCTATCAATTTATTTAGTTGTTCCTCTATTTTTGCTTTTAAAGCAAAAGGGACCCGTCTGGCCTTTAGTCTTTTAGGGGTTATCTGTGGATCTAGACTAAACGAAATGGGGGTTCCCCGATACCTGCCTAGGGAGCCGTTGAAGATGTCCTGGAATTCTCGGATCAGGTCTTCTTCCCAGTCAGTTGCGGCCACCCGGTCTACTCCGGTCATCCCGATGCCCAATGGTGCGAACCATTCGATACCCAGGAGGCTTGGTCGATCTCGGTCGACTATTGTTAATGGTAGTACTGCGACATGTTGCCTGTAAGCGATTTGAAAATGTCCCAGGACGATTACAGGAATTCGGTTTCCCTGATAATCTTTGAGGGTTAGTTTTTGTCTCTGGAGTTCCTTAATTTTGATGTCAGGAATTAGTTTTTTGAGGGTGCCCCACGACACCAGGGATAGGAACGATCCAGAATCAACTTCCATCTCACAGGGGCTGTCTTCGATTTTTACAACTATTTTTACTTTCTTCCCGCTTTCCGTCTGAGCGCTTCCGATAGTGAAAGTTTGGTATGCTTTCTCCCGGTTAGTGGCTTGCCTGTTTCGCTGCCACTTTCTCTCGGAGAGTCTTGGCTCAGGTTTTGCTGGGGAGTCGTTTCGTCTCTTTGGGCTGTAATTCTTTTTGTTCCTGCAGACTTTCTCGATATGCCCCCTTTTCTTGCATGCTCTGCAAATGGCATCGAGGAATCTGCAATCGGCTCGGGGATGGTTTCTCCCGCAGCCAGCACATTCCCGCCGATTTCTATTTTTGCGCCCTTTCTTGTTAGCGTATAGGTGGTGGATTTCGTCGTCTTTCTCCCCGGATTCTGACGTCTCTTCGAGTTCTTCGTAATGAGTGGTTGTGGGAGGTTGTTTTTTTCCTCTGGCTGGGCTTTTTTCATCGTTACTTGCATTCATTTGTTTCATCTTATCTGCCGATTTTTTGGCAGCTTCAGCGGCCGAGGCTTCTGCAATAGCTTCGGCTAATGATATGTTGGGTTTGTTCAGTAGCTTACTCTGTATGGTTGAGTCTCTCAACCCCAATATCACTCGATCCCGCATCGCTTCATCTAAGTTAAGAAACTAGCACGCTCCCCCTATTTGGTGTAGTGCGGCTACAAAATCAGCGATGGTTTCGCCTTCTTTCTGGTCTCTCCGATAAAACTCGTGCCGCTTTATCAAGTTTGACACCACCGGTGCATAATGGGCCTTTAATGTTCTTTGGAGCTCGGTCCACGTCAGTTGTTTGACATCTCGGGGCTTTGCCAAAGCCTTGGCCATTTTAAAAATCGCGGGCCCACAGTGTGTCAAGAAGATGGCTCTTTTTCGTTGGCCTGAGATTTTCTCCATCTCATTGCTCTCTAGGTACATCTGGAAATGGTCTACGTAAGATTCCCAATCTTCTTAATTGGGGTTGAAGGGTGCAGGCGGCGCATTGTTTCCGGCCATTTCTCTTTGTCTGGCTTGTCTGTCACCGCGTGCTCTGTCTCGCGTTTAGGACGATCCCATCCTCGTCGCCAGTGTTCCGTCCGGAAAAACGTGAGGTAGACCGGGTTCCAACAACAAGTCTTTATTTCAATTAGAGTTGCAAAACGGAACATTGGCTCAAGCCACGACAGCCCTTTTATACTTTTCTGTCTGCCAGCTTGTAGCCAATGACATTCATTTGATTTTGCCGCCTTTGTGCGGCTTTGGGGATTGGTTCCTTTTGAACCTATCCCCATTAGTTTTTAGTGACCAATCAGAATGGGTTATTTGGATTCTACTATTTATATACAGAACACTTATGGTAGAAACTGCCATGTAGAACTTCCTATAGTACTTGTAACTTCCTTGTTTGAGGATTTTCTGGTCATTAGCCAGCTGATGGCGAGGAAAGAAATAAATAATAATAATTTTAAAAGGAAGAATCAAAAGGATGTATTTCAGATTACAGTGTTTGAACAAGAGCAAGATATGGCCCAGGTACATATCATGAAGGATAAATTTATGTCCGTTGATTTTTTGGGGGAGGTCATCATTTCATATTGATACAATTTCATTGTTAAATTGGAAAACTTTCTCTTTAATTTGGGGAAAGTATTCTGAAATGTCTGAACAAGCATATTTGGTGAAATTGACAGAAAACATCTATAAAGTTAATAGGACTAATATGTCTTGCTTATATTATTCTGGCATGCATTCAGCATGTTTGAATATATTGTGTCAGATGGCATTTACAAATTCTTTTAATATTAGTTTGCATAATAATGTTATTTTTCTGGAAAAAAATAGTTTAAATTAATCTGATTTCTGCTACGGTATGTGATTAATTTGAGGGTAAGCCATTACAGATTTCAACCATACAGAACAAGTTGCTGTACACCTTGTTGAATAGGATAGGAAGAAGTTTTTAAATTAAATTGTAGAGACATTTGTTGAATGAGACTTAATTGTGAATTAATTTTATCAGATGTTTTGTCCATATGAATACTTCGAAAATAAAGTATGGCTGTATTAAGTCCCATGTGGAATACTCCTCTAATTTCACTTTCAGTTACAAAAATTGAAAATATTTAGTGGTTCCTCTCTTGAAACAGCCTATCAAGAGTTTTAATGTGCACAAAAATCCTGGTTTATTGAAGGAAAACCCTTTTATGAAGTTATCAGTGCAATGAAAAGAATGAAAAATAATTGCTGGATTTTAATTAGCTTCACAAACTCATCCCTTTTAGCACAGTGATAAGAAGGCACAAAGTCGATAATGGAACTGTGTGGATATTGTCAGAAATATTCATAATTGGATTCTCTCATCCTCTTGCCATCGTTATGTAAAAAGGCTTCAGCAATTTGAATTCATAAATTCAATCATTACACACATACTTTTGTATCAATTCTTGGTTCTGTACATAACTATGCAAATGTTAACTGAGTAAGAATTCTCTAATAATCTGTAACACAACAACCATGTCAGAAATTAGAAGATTAAATATTAAGCATGACAGCAAATAATTTCTCATGGCTAAGAGCTTGAGGCACATAATAGATGTAGTTGATACTGCATAAAACAGTGTTTATGTTTGTTAGAATTTAAAATATTAATTAGAGAAGGCATTCTATACTTATTTATACTGAAATGTAACGCCAATCATACCCTTTTGAGATAAGCAAGATTATGCAAAACAGTGAAAAGAGTTAGCAATTTATATTGTGTTAATTAGATAACTTTAGTTTAAAGCTTAATAGGAATTTTTGTCATGTATTTTATACCATACCTACATGACAAAAATTGAAAGTGTTTTTGATACCTCAAATTCTATAGTTATACATTTGCATTTCATTACAGTCCTTGACTTATGATCACTACTAAGTCCAAAATTTCTGTTGCTTAGTTGTTAAGTGAATTTTGCCCCATTTTACAACTTTACATGCTATCATTGTTAAGTGAATTATTGCAGTTGTTAAGTCAATGACATGGTTGTTCAGTGAGTCTGGCCTCCCCATTTATTTTGCTGGTCAGAAGGTCACAAATCATAAATATGAGTCAGTTGCCAAGCATTTGAATTTTGATCAAGTCATGGGGATGCTCCAATGGCTGTTAAGTGCAAAAAGTAAACATAGATCACTTTTTCCAGTGCTGTTGTAAATTTGAAGGGTCACTAAATGAACTGTTGTAAGTCAAGGACTACCTATATTTGTTCATTGTTCTCTTATTTCTTTTATATACTTTGTATTTTCCTTTGGCTATATTATTTTCTTTAAAAATGTTTAAAAAAAAAGCATGGAAAGAATTAAGAATGAGTAAGATGTTGATATTATTGGCTTGAACAAGGAAAAGGAGCCTCTATGGTGCAGTGGTTAGAGTGCAGTACTGCAAGCTATTTCTGCAGCCAGCTGCCTATAGTTTGGCAGTTCAAATCTCACCAGGCTCAAGGTTGACTCAGCCTTCTATCCTTCCAAGGTGGGTAAAACGAGGACCCAGATTGTTGGTGGCAATATTCTGACTCTGTAAACCGCTTAGAGAGGGCTGTAAAGCACCATAAAATGGTATATAAGTCTAAGTGACCATGGTCACGTGATAAAAATTTAGACCCGTGGCAATTGGTTCATATTTATGATGGTTGCAGTGTCCCGGATCATGTGATCACTTTTTGCGACCTTCTGACAAGCAAAGTCAATGGGGAAGCCAAGTTCATTTAACAATCGTGTTACTAATTGTACAATTGCAATGATTCACTTAGCAACTGTGGCATAAAATGGGGCAAAACTCATTTAACTGTCTCAGTTAGCACCATACATTTTGGGTTCAATTGTGGTTGTAAGTTGAGGACTACCAGTAAAGACACTAATTTGCAAGCCAATGTGTTGTTCCATGCATCCCACCAGGTAGGAAATGTATGCATTATATTGACATGAGAGCCAGTTTAGTCTAGTGATTAAGGTGCTCGTCTAGATTGGGAGTTCCAGTCCTGTCTTAGGCACAAAAGCTGGTTGGGTGACTCTGGGCCAGTCACTCTTCCTCAGCCCAGCTCACTTCCTAGGGTTGCTGTTGCAGGGACATAGGAGGAAGAAGGAATATTAAGTATATTTTCCATCCGAGTCATTTATAAAAATATCAAACATGGATTATAAAGAAATAAGTAAACCTTTCTAATCATTTGTTTCATTTTAGCCACAATTTGCAAAGGTTCCCAAACATGTTTTTAGATGCTTTTTTCTCCTACCCATCTTGCAGTGTTTCATTATAAAGATGTATGGAGGACTAGTGGTTTCTAATTAATGTTTTGCAAAATTTAGTGGAACAGCAGTCAGTTCAGAAAGATTTAAACACATCACTTTCTGGCTTCTCTTCTTGAGCACCAAAGTGATCATTTTCCACTGTAAAAATATATGGCTGACATTTAAGCCCATGTCACACTGAACCAACGGATGCAAAGAGGATGTAAAACGGACAAAAAACCTTGCCATCCGTTGGTTAACGCAATGTATCCGTTCTGTACTCACTGCCTTCATCCGCTACAAAAGTTTTGGGCTGCCTAAAACTTTTGCGGGGAAAATGTATCCAGTTCGTCCGTTCTGCATCTGCTACGCATCTGTTACGCATCTGCAATATCCACTAGGCATCCGCTGCGCATCCGTGCAACTCGCATCCGCTCGGACGTAGGGAGGAAGCAGAACGGATGCGGAACGGATACAGAACGGATGCAGAACGGAAACAAAGCGTTTAAAATTGAAAAAACGTTCACAGAGGGGACCTATCTCGGATATTAAGGATGTCTAGAGGATGCCGAGCGGAAAACCTATACTGCCTATAAAAAGGGGGAGCAACTCGCCTGCATCTCACTTTCAGAACAGCAGCCCAGCGGTGCAGACCTCTGCAGCCTTCATCTGGCTCTTCCTCTTCCACAGCATCCAGTCATGTCCACCATGGATCGTAACACAGTCCTTTTGGCAGCCACCATCCTTCTGCAACAGTGCGAAACCATCTACAGGCTCTGTGAACTCTACTACGGGAAGAAAAGGAGGCACCCAAAAAAAGTCTGGGTCCAAAGATGGTTCGCCAGAAGAGCAGAGGACGGACTGTACAACAAGCTGATGGTGGAGCTCAGGAGCGAAGACACTCGGGCGTTCCAGAACTTCATGAGGATGCCTCCAGCCATGTTTGATGAACTAGTGCAGCGGCTGACACCCAGGTTGACCAAGACAAACACCAACTTCCCACCCAGCCTGGAACCTGGGCTCAAGGTGGCACTCACTCTGCGCCACCTGGCCTCAGGGACCACCTACAGGAGCATGCAGTACGGCTGGAGGGTGCCACCCAGCACCATCAGCTTTGTGGTCAGAGAAGTGGTGCAGGCCATCATTGAAGAGTACATGGAGGAGCTCCTCCAGTGCCCCTCCACTGAAGAAGGCTGGAAGAAAGTTGCAGAGCAGTGGTATCAGAAGTGGAACTTACCACACACCGTTGGAGCCATCGATGGCAAGCACGTGGCCTGCAAATCTCCACCCAACTCAGGGTCCACTTATTTCAACTCCAAGGGCTTCTTCAGCATCATCCTCTTCGCCATGGTCGATGCTGACTACAAGTTCATGTACATCGATGCTTCAGGCAACAGCTCATCTTCAGATGCCCAGGTCACCTCAAGGAGGGGCTGGAACGCAACCACATGGTGGGCTTCCCAGATCCAGACCCGCTGCCCAATGACACACAAGATGTGCCCTACTTCATCGTGGGGGATGACGCCTTCTCCCTCACAACCTACCTCATGAAGCCCTACACCTCCAAATACCTCACCCGTGAAGAGAGGATCTTCAACTACAGGCTGTTCAGGGCAAGACGGGTGGTGGAGAACGCCTTTGGCATCCTGGCCAACAGGTTCCAGGTACTTCTCACCAACATGCAGCATAGCCCAGAGACCATGAGGAGGATCGTGGAAGCTTGCTGCATCCTACACAATCTCATGCACACCCGCTACCCAGTCTTGCAGAATAGGCTTGTGGACCATGAACAAGGAAATGGGGACATGGAGGCTGGGGAATGAAGGCAAGGGCAAAACCTGATCGACACTGAGGATGTGCAAGGCCCCAACAGAGCCTCACGTGAGGCGAAGAAGCAGCGCAACCTCCTGAAACACTGGTGCAACTCCCCAGCTGGAGCAGTGGAGTGGCAAGACAGGATGGTAAATGCTTAATGGATGCTTCCTTCAGCCTGTCTCATCACACGGATGAGATTGGGCCATGTATGTTGAGTGGCCCTACAATGAACAGGGCATTTAATAAAGAGTTGTGTTTATGTTGACATGTGTGGATGATTGATTATATTGTTATTGATAATAAAGGGCCATAGGTGTGGCACCTGGGAGGGTGGACCATACAGTCCCACTATGCTTGCACTGGAGATTTATCTATCCCACAGCTATTACCCATCCCAAAGGTATCCCTGCCCATCCCACTGCTATCCTTACCCATCCCACAAGCATGCAAAGGCTTAAACCATTTCTAAAAGTTTCCACCAAGACTTTATTAAAAAAAAGAAATGAAGCAAGTGTGTGAATCATAAATAGACTTTATTAACAACAAGCTATAAAACAAAAATGAGTCTCTGGCACTCCTCTTGGTTGCTCAGTCTCAGGGGTGAAGGGTCCAGGTGCTGTGAAGGTGGCTGGTGCTGGAGTGCTTGTCATCAGCTCCTCCAGAAGCAGAAGCAGCAGAAGCGCCAGCCCCAGAAGAGCGAGCCCGTGCTGCAGAAGCCCCAGCAGAACCAGAGTGAGGGCCAGGGGGCGGGATGGTAGCCCTGTCCCTCTTGCCAGAGCTGGCAGCAGATGGCTGAGGCTTGCTGTGCTTCCGCATGCTTGTGGGGTTGCTGGCTGTCAGGGAGGCTGTCAGGAACCAAGGCTGGCAGCAAGGCTGTCAGGGAGGCAGGCACCAAGGCAGACAGCAAGGCTGGCAGGAAGGCTGGTAGCAAGGCTGGCAGCAAGGCTGGCAGGCAGACATGCAGGCAGGGCAGGCAAGGCAGTCGATGTGTCCAGCAGCAGGTCTTTCCTCTGAATGGCGACCTGCTTCCGAGCTGCTTCCGTTATATCCGCGGGGCTGACGCAATGCATCCTCCCCGCATGCGCAATTAACGCCAGGCATCCGCTAGGCTTCCGCTCTGTATCCGCTGTGCATCCGCTTCATCCGTTCCGCGTCTGCTGTGCATCTGCTGTATCCATTCCGCATCTGCTTCTCTGAGGCCCCCCGGAAGCCTAGCAGATGTGCCATCCGCTCCCATCCGCTTCCATCCGCTGGGCTTCCGTTCCGCATCCGATTTGCATCCGCCCTGCGTCCTCCCCGCGTCCGTGTTATCCGCTCCGGTTATGCAAATTTTTGCCCCTTTTGAGAGCGGATAACAACGGATGGAACATTTTGTTCGTCCGCTGTGTCCTTTTTGCATCCGTTGGCCAGTGTGACATGGGCTTTACAACAGTATTCTTGGTTAGCCATTCCTTTCCCTTAATTTCTCCATTCCTTTTGTCCTTCTCCTTAAACTCCATTCTCAGTCCTTCCCCCTCCCAACTCTGTGGCCAAAGCAATAAAAGATATAAAGTCTCCAAGACTGAGACTTCATTTTTATTTCCTGTAATGCCTTGTAGCAGATAGCTGGTTGGAGACATTATGTGAAATCAGAATGAAGACTAGATCCAATGGCTTTGTTTGTCCAGAAGCTTCTTAGGCTACTATCTGCTTCTACTACTGTGCAGGTCATGCATGGAGAAGATGAGTTAGCAGGGCAATTTGTCCATCCTTCTTTTGAAGTTAAAGTCTGCCATGCAATGGGCATGGACTGCTTTTGTTCCATGTGTATGGAGATTCTCAGTCATCCAGGTCATGTTTATCCCAAAGATGCTTTTTCAGGAGGCAACTGGACTTTCTTGTTTTTTATTTGAAGATATTTTACTTCTCATCCAAGAAGCTGCTTCAGTTCTGACTGGATGGTGGAGAATGGAAGGATTTGTGTTACTCGCAGACAGCTGGTCATTTGCATTCTTTTAAAGACACTTTGAGGCTACTTGGAGGTTTATCTGTATCCTCAGGGTCACCTGAGTAGTACAAATGGGTGTGGAGCCTTCTTGGCTGCAGGATGCTTTCTGCCCTGTGTCCCTTCCCTGTTGAAGACAGGCACAGGCTGTTGGGGATGGGTCTGTGTTGTCTGCATTTAAAAGTGAAGTGCAACTGGGTTCTTGTAGTCTCCAGATTTTTCGGGAAATCCATTCATACTCCCACACCATTCATAGGGTTTTCATCCCATTTTATTCCATATTTCTATGTACACTATATAATTTCAGCTTCTCAAATTTATTAATGTGCATGCTTACTTGGGTATGGCTACAGAATTCTATAACACTTTCTGGTAATTAGGTATGTGTATTAATATTTATTTATTTGATTTTTATCTGCTTTTACTACTTTATAGGGAACTCAATGTGGTGAATTTACCTAATAATCCTCCTATCTCCAACCCCCAACAACAAGTGATATGAAGTGGCTGGGCTGAGAGAGTGACTGGCCTAAAGTCACCTGGTTGGCTTTCATATCTAAGGCAGGATTAAAATAATACAAAAAAGATGTTGAAACTCTAGACCAGGGGTGTCAAGCTCAAGGCACAGGGGCTGGATCCAGCCTGAAGGGTGCTTCGATCTGGCCCACAGGGCCACCCTGGAAACAGTGAAGGATTGGCCTGCAGTGCCTCTGCCAGCAAAAATGGACTCCTGAGCTGCTGTTTTTGGCTGTGCTGGCCTCCTGCAATACTCAGAGAAAACGGGAGCCCGTTTCCTCTGGCAGAGCGCTTGGGCTGCCACAGGCACCCCTGACACGTGTGATGTCAAGCTGCCCATGCCTACCCCAGCCACACACACCTCATCCCCCCCCCCCCGAGGTCAAACACAACTCGGATGTGGCCCTCAATGAAATCGAGTTTGACACTCCTGCTCTAGACAGACCAGAGAAGAGCAACAAAGATGACTAGGTGCTGGGAGGGTAAAACATATGATGAATGATTTCAGGAACTGGCATCTTTAGTATAACAAAGAGGACTGGGAGTGGTATGACAGCCATCCTCCAATATTTGAGGGGCTGTCATAAAGAAGAGGGGGATAACCTAGTCTTCAAAGCACTTGAGGGCAAGACAAGAAGGAACTTACTGTGTCAAAGAGAGATCCAACTTAGAACTACAGAGAAATTTCCTGATGGTTAGAACAATTAATCAGTGGAAAGACTTGCTCCAAAACTGGAGGTTTTGAGGAAGATATTGGACAGCCATTTGTCTGAAATGGTATAGGGTCTCTTGCTTGAGCAGAGGTTTTTACCACTAGACCTCCAAGTTCCTTCCAACTCCATTATTCTGTTCCATTATGAGAACTCACAGACTCCTGATTTCTAGGCCAGCTAGAAATCACCACTATGCCAAATGGGAATATTTATAAAATAAATGTAATAATAAATATAAAATAAACACAATGTTATAAAATCACAAATAAAAACCCCACACAAAATTGATTGACATTGCAGTCCTATTAAAATCCATGAGATTTTCCTTTGACAAAATAGAATTAGGGTTTCAGTCTAAAAAATGGACTCAAATTCTACAATTTATTAACACACATTCATAAATACTTGGATGTGAATGAGTATGCAATGTACTAGTAGCAAAGGGTGCTTTCTTCTGTGTGTTTGTGACTCAGTGAGTGTCTCCTTCTTTGATTTTCCTCTATTTAGGTTATTTTGGCAAGAAGTGTATGTACAGTGCTAGCCAGAATTTGGATGGGCCTAGTATTTCATTACTTTTTATGAAAGGAGGACATTGAAGAGTCTGTGTTGGCTGGTAAATTGCCCTGCAAGTGATCCAATTTCTTGTCAATGAAAGGGTTCTGTTGATACCAGTCACTGTTAATGTTTGCACCCAATAGATGCCACTTATGTATTCATGCTGTAGAAAAGGTTCAGATTTATTCCACAAGCTGAATTGATATAGTACAAATGTGTTTTACATGGTGGAGCCATTTAAAACCATTATTTCTTAAATAGACATGAGGAGGAGGAAGAGGAAAGAGTGCTGTAATTTCAATCATGTGTGTGTGCCTCCCGCCAGCCAGCTGATTGTCAGGTACCTGCCACGCATGCGTGGGGCACGAGGTGCGTGCAGGAGATGCACGTGAACGCACAGAGGGGTGCAGTGTACAGAGAGGGTTGCACACGTATGTGCAGGGGGTGGGGAGGTTGCGTGAGCAGTGCATTATGGGGGCCGGCACGCAAGGACAAAAAGGTTAGCCATCACTGTTATATACAGCATGTATTGATCTAGAATGACATGTATATTAACATGGGGAAAAATGTAGCAGACTAGGTTCATGGGCTGTTTTGACGTTTCCCAGAGAATAAATTCCAAGTCTCACAAAAAATCAGGGTAGCTGGTTTTTGCAATCCAGAATGTAATCTGAAGGCAAAGGCATCAAGAGACAGGGGCAGGATCAAAAAGGTTGTTGGCTGCAGCTACATGATGGAAACCCAATGTCAGCATTCCAGCAAGCCTCCATTTCAATCAGTAACTCCGAGACAAGTATCATCTCAAAAGTACCTTTATTAGAATATCACCTGGCACATTTGTGGAATCTCGGAACTAAATTCCCCGGAACTTTCCACAATGTCCCAATCCACAACCCATCCCCCTTTCCCCCATCGTCACATCACATGAACCAATCCCCAAATAAGATCCTTTTTGTTCCTACGCCACTACTTCATGACCTTGAACTAACAAAAGAATTCTATTTTGTCTACTTAGAGCTACTCAATTGAAATCACCCCATTCCCACTTTCTCAAGCCATGTGGCAGCATTGAATAAGGTTTCCAAAGCTGACACCCAACTCTTTTTGGTACAGGTAGTCTTTGACTTATAACCACAATTTAGTTCAACATTTCTGTTGGTAAGTGAGGCAGTTGTGAAGTGAATTTTGTCCCATTTTACCACCTTTCTTGCCACAATTGTTGAAAGAATAACTGCAGCTGTTGTTGGAAGCATGGTTGTTAAGTGAATCTGGCTCACACAGGTCATAAAAAAAATGATCACTTGATCCTGGGACACTGCAATGGTCATAAATAGAACCAGTTGCCAAGCATCCAAATTTTAATCAACGGTTGTAAGTGTAAAAAAATGATCATAGGTCACTTTTTTCAGTGATGTTGTAACTTTGAATGAATGTTGTCACTAAATGTTCACACAACAGTCACTTAACTGTTGTAAATTGAGGATTACCTGTAAATGCATGTGCTTTGTCTTTATTTTAAAAAAAATCTGTTTTGTAAGGCAATTCTTTGAAACATTAGGATCCTTTTGGATTGTTTTAATCTCATCAGCAGTATTAATTTTTCTATACAATTCGTATTCTTTTGTTGGAATTGAAGTTAATGTGCGATAACCTCTTGGTTATTTAGGTAGATTAGTAGATGAATCCTGATTTTATTGGAACACCTAGTAACATTTTAGGAAAAGAGCCTATTGCTTGCAGCAGGACATGAGAAGAAATGTATTCTTTTCCATATTCAGTTTATCAAAGGAAATATATTTATATGTATCTTTTTAAAGTAAGTTATTCCTAGAATCAGTGAGTAACTGGCATATTATGCTGATGCTAATAGGATCATGAGAACTCATTACATCACAGATCTCAATGGTGCTTTTTTTCTTCTTTCCTCCAGACAGAGGTCACCTTTCAAGATAGGCCAGATAATATAGACACTATTAGTAATACTAGAGCTTTCCTTTATTGATTATGGTCTATAACAGAATAAAATAAAAACTACAAAAAAAGAAAGAAGTGTAGGGAAAAAAAGAAAGAAAAAAGAACATAGCAAAGAGAATGTGTATATATGTGTGTGTATGTGTGTGGTTGTGTGTACACACAAACATGTGATTTCCACAGGTATAAATAATTTTAACAACTTACCACCTTCTCTTAAAACACCACAAACAATCTTTTCATCCAATATCACACCACTTATCTATAAGCAGATCCTTTAAAATGTTGTAATTCAATCCTAGTCAGCAAAAGTTCATTCTGGGTTACTAGAAATAACATATCTATTTTAACCATGATCAAATTAATCCGCTTTATATTCCTTCCTTTTACTTTTAACATTCTTAATATTTAATGCATTCAAGAAATATCCTAGTATTTATTTTCTTTTCATTTTTGTCTTTGTCCTTTTCATAAAATTCTTCAGAAACTTTAACTTTCATAAATCAATTATAAGATGACCCATCTTGCTTTTTTGGATTGCTTTTAATTATTAAGACATCAGCTGGTTTCATTTTTATATCCGTTGTAACATCTTCTATCTCATTCTTTTAACTTGTCATTTTTAAATCCATTTTCAGATCAGTCTCTATCTTGTCTGATAAAACTTGTTCTTTCAATATGTATTTTAAACTTAGTCTGTCTATAATGGCAGGTATTTTAAAGATTAGCTTCTGAATCCATTGTTCACAAATATTCTTCAATATTAAAGTATTTTGCTCCATTCTGGGTTAGTAAGTCAAAATTAAGTATTCTTCACTTTTAATTATAAGCTTTAGTTCCCCCTGTTTCTCTTTAGTATCCAACATTCAAATTCCCATCCTATCTTTTTTTTCCTTTTAAGAATTCTAAATAACAGCATTTTCCGATTGGAAGCATTCTTGTGCTTAATTGTAAAATCTTATCTCAAATCTATCTGGATTCTTAGTCCATTTATAACTTTCCAAAATCAACATTCTAATCACTTTTTGCTGTTTATTCTTTTTTTTTTTGAAAAAAGATGCTTTTAAACTTATCCTTAAAACGTCTTTCACTAAGGATTAAAGAAATTTACCTTGTGAACATTATAAGCGTCAACCGAAACATTTTTAATAGTTGAAAAACAATAAAAAAGCAATTTCCAAAAGTGATTTTAAGAATGAGTCTCAGCTGAACTGAGGTTACATTGAACCCCTCAACACCCAGCCACTCAACTCATAAGCTGACTGCAAAAATTGGTTTCTGTAGTTTATTCATGAGAAGCAGCTGTCCTGAGTACATATGGGTAATCTCACAATCTCTTCTTTATCCAGAGAGACAGTGCCAATTATAATTTTTTTTTTGGTATGGATCTTGCTACAATGCTATCTCTGCTCCTTCAGAGATATATAGTTCACTAGGAATCCTCACTGGAAGTTATCAGAACTATCTTTATATTGAAGATTTCCAACTTTTGAGGAAACACCAAAGAGATGTAAGCTCTGAATCATTACTGTTTTCTTACTTCTATGAATATGATGCTTTGGCAAAGGGAAATTAAAGTTTTATATATCAGAGGTGGACAGCCTTTGTCGATCAAGATTCATGCTTTCTGGAATTTGGGGTCAGAAATAGGGCTGTACTGCCTATGTCGATAACACAAAATGAACTTAATTTGAAAAATATTTTTTTTGTGAAGTTAATATTATTTTTAAAAAATTAATATTACATTTTTATCTATATTGAAGTAAAAATGTATCTTCCCTGGATTAGGTCAATGGTTAATTTTAGTACTAATGGATCACTGTTAATTCAGTATTAATTCAGAAGCCCATTGCCCTCCCCTGTATGATTACATTTTGCAAATATAGATAATCTTTAGATGTTATTGTAATTTTCTGGTTTAGATCAGTTAGACACAATTACATTTATGATTCATACCTGATTTATTTAAAGTTTCTACTTCTGGATGCTTGTATAACTCCCTGAACACTTTCTGTCTGGAGGGATTTAATATGTATTTCCCAATTCTTTTTCATTTTAAATATTTTGATTTCTACTCAAAGAGTATAATTTTTTTAAAAAGCTGTATTTTTACTGTAGAAAAGATGAGATATTTTATGATTGGCTATTGGTGATTTGAGACTTCTGGCAATTTTTTTTAACAAACGTAATTAATTTTACAATTAAAACAGACAAACAACACGTACATAAATATGAAAGAAAAAAAAAGAAACAAAGAAAGAAAAGTAGAAAGATCAGAAAACAATTAAAAACAGTTTCATCCTCAGCAGTTCAGACCTGAAAAACCAAGGCATATATGAAGTCCCCTGTGCATCATGTCCTGCCACATACATTGGACAGACTAATAGAAGAATAAGTACCCACCTGGATGAACACAAAAATGCAGTAAAAAAGCTGGAACACACTTCCTCACTAGCCCAACACATGAAAGCCACAGGTCATAGCATCGACTTCAATGGCACCAAAACCCTAGCCACTATAGAAAACCCCAGCTACAGAATTATCAGACAAGCCATAGAGATTGAAAAAAGACCTGAAAGCATGAATAGAAGAGATGATTCCACCAGACTGTCAATCACTTGGAAGCCTGCACTCACAAACAAAAAAATCTCCACATCACAAGCCAGGCAAATACCTGGGCATAAACAGACCCCCGCCCCATACCTCCAGCTCAAACACACCCCAACCAGGCACCCAGATGAAACCTAGCTTCCAAAGAAATGATAGCTGTCCATTTACTCAGAGCCAAGTCACACAAAAAGCCTCCAATACAGGAAACACAATGTTGTCAGCCAATCAAGACAAAAAAAGCCACAAAACAGACAGAAGATATTAGAAACACCAATCAAGCAGAACACAGCAAACTGCAAGACCAATAAACACAGACCAAGACTCCCAACCAATCAGGATGAAGAAAAAAACCATTCTGGCACAGCACAGGCTAGCCCCAAATTTAAAACAGAAACGGCTGTGAAAGTCTGACTCACAGACGAAGTCAATACAGAAGCCTGATGATGGCAGATGAGATTCTGCTGAAACACTGCTACAACTTTAAAAGCAAAACTATAATGACGTGGGAAAATACCCGAATAAAGCTGAATACCACACACACACACACACACACACACACAGTCACTACAACAATTTTAATATATCTTCTTTTTCCCTTTATTGTTTAATCAATCTTTGTAAGACTTCTGGCAATTTAATTTGGTACTTGAACATCTCTAAAAACACTGCCAATAACCCCCTCCCCTTTTTGATGCTTTAACTGCATTACAATGAACTAAGCAACTTGCCTTTAAAAACATTATTCTCTATCTCTACAGAAATCTTCCTGATCTGTCTTCCTGTTGAATTCTCCAATCAGTTGATACACTGGTGATGAAAAAGGGTTTTTAAAAATAGACAACATTAAACTTTCCTGTAATGCAGAAATGTTCCTTTATCTGATTGCTAGTACAAGTAAGGCATTGTACTAAGAAACACTTTCCTTCCTGGGAGATGTTCAACTTTCCATTATAATGCTGGTCCAGTGTTGGAAGATCCAACTGTTGTCCTCTAGTTTCAACATTTGGGAGTGCCAAAATCCAAAGGACCACTAGGTAATGGCAGAGTTGGGGTTTTCTGAATCTGTCACAGCCACCCAGATTGTTGGTGCTTTGATGTATTTATTTATTATGCAATTATTTATAAGCCAAACATTTCCCAAAGGACATTTGTTATGCAGTTAAAAAAAACACAGTAATTAAAGGCCACTGAGAATCTAATTAGAAAGGTTACCCAATGTCATGATTGTCCATATGCTCTGTGAAATAAGATGTTTAGAACTTCCTAAAAACTAGGAAGCATAAAGTTTACATAGGACTGAGAAGAAAATCAGCAACATTTTTAATTGGACTCACAGACAAAGCAGGAATCAGTGCAGCTACTACTATACATGGGTGTTAATGTTGCTGAATCAACTTCCTTCTGTCAGCAGATAATTGCTCATTTTGGACTAGCTAAAGTTTCTGAATTTTCTTTAGCATCTTAAAAAAACAAATAGGAATATGACAGCACCTTTTTCGATTAACAAATTTTAATAAAAGGTATAAGCTTTCTTGAGCTGCAGTCTACTTCATCAGATGCAGAGTCCACTGTGTGTCATATTCTCTTGCTTATATTTATTTTCTGTTCTGATCAGTTAAGCATACTTCCAGATCAAAGGAAAAAGAATTTTGTTGAAATATTGGAGTACTCAAGCAGAAAACAACACCCTAATCAAGGAACTACCAAGGAGAAAATCACATCTCCACCAACATCAACAGAGCAAGCATCTGTAAATATATAAATAGGGAGCAAATCCCCACACCCACCAACACTGCTGATGTTACCTTGTCAGGTAATGAAACACCTGCAAGAAAACAAACAGGCTGAGAGCCCATCAAGGACTCCTCATGTATTCTCTTCTACTAGAGTACTTTTGCCAGATAATACACAATAAAGGCAATAGTGATTTTAACTCTTGTAGATGATTTATTTGTTTCTGAAAAGGTCCATAATTTTGAATCAACTGATATTGAATATGATGAGCAGGTAAATATTTTGAGATACAGTATACATTCTGCCCAGAGCAAGGAAGGATTAGTAGTAAGTAGCAGCATCTTACAGCAATTATTTTTGAGTTCTACCTTTAAAAACTAATGCCAGGGATGGAAATTATATACTATAGAGTGGTTAATCTGCCCTTTGCACATTTATACTCTTCAAATAACTTCTTTACCCAGTGGGAGCCTGGAGTGCACATCTGCTGTATGGCATTTTGGTTTGCAGTGCTAGAGGTGTGGAAGATCATTTTGCAATGCAACACTACAGGGAGACCTGAGACACTGACTTGCGGTATATTCTTCATTAGATACAGTTGACTCTAGGAGCAGAAAGTATGTGCACATACCTACTATGTTTGTATGTTAGGAATATTGCATAAGCATAAAGGCTGAGGTACACATTCAAGAAAAGAAGTAATAGACTGTATACAGCAGAGGAGGGATTCTACCAGTTTGCACCTACTCGCCAGAACCGGTTGTTCACATTCTAAGCAGTTCGGATAACCGGTTGTTGGAAGAAATTACTGGCCTAAATCTTGTAAGGAATACAGGAAGGAAACTTTCTGGTGTTGCTTACAGAAACTGCCTCTCCGTTATTACATTCTTGGCAGAACTAGACTTCCTGTCTCTGGAACTTCTTTGGAGTTTTTTTCCCCCTCCTTTGCATCTTTGCATCTCCACGGTGAGGAGAGGCCAGGCGAGGAAATGCGTTCTTTGATATGAGTGATATTGAGTTGGCCACGCCCAGCCAATAACATGACTACCAAGCCATGCCCACCACCTAAGCTACACCCACAGAACCAGTTGTTAAAAATTTGAATCCCACCCCTGGTATATAAGTCGTCCTCAACATTTGACCACAATTGAGCCCAACATTTCTGTTGCTAAATTGTTAAGTGAATTTTGCCCCATTTTATAACTTTTCTTGCTACATGTGTTGGGTGAATCACTGCAGTTGTTAAATTAGTAACATGAGTATTAAGGGAATCTGATTTCTCCACTGATTTTGCTTGTCAGAAGGTTGCAAAAGGTGATTGATCATGTGACCCTGGGACACTGCAACTGTCATAAATGTGAGTTTATGTTGCCAAGCATCTGAATGTAAATCATGTGACCATGGGGATGCTGCAATGGTCATAAGTGTGAAAAATGGTCATAAATCACTTTTTTTCAGTGCTGTTGTAATTTTGAACAGTCACTAAGTGAAGTAGACTACCTGTAGTTAGGAAGAAGTGACAGAGTAGGCCTACTGGAAAAATATACTTTATTTGACAGAAATAAAATCTGACTTCAGTGTTCTTGAACAGCTTTTTTGACTGGGTTTTGTTAAAAACATCAGTAAATATCCATGCTAGAATTTTCTTTTTTTAATTTTTTTTTTTTTTAAGACAAACATAAACAAACACAACATCAAACAAAAACATCAAACCATCTTCCATGTATATACATACAGTGTGTTGGTTGGTTTACAAATTGTTTTGTACTGCCACTTCGTAGTCTTCAATTACAATTATAATGTATATGTTTTCATATTGTCAATCAAATATTCCTAAATACATTAATATCATTGCTAATCAATCATTTGATTATACTATTATTCATTCATGTTTTACAAGATAATCCATATTTTACTTAATTTGTTTTATGATAGTTCATATTTCCATCTCAAATCTATCCTATAATCATTTTATCGACATAATAAAAATACATCTTTATATATTCATTATATTCTAAAAATCTACATATTTCATTACCATGTTTTATTGTCTGACCATTGATAGAATAGATCCCAAATTTTATAAAATTGTTGACTACAGTTGTACCTGTTGGGCTATATCAAAGGGAGGATTTTTAAAATCAAAGTTAGACCTCTTTCTAGGATTATAGTGGAACAGATTTAATTCCTGCCTGTGTAGAGAGGCCTTTGAGGATATTTTCTAGTTGCTCTCATTACCAGATGTATTTGTTACTTTATGCGTTTGAATCAAAAGTGAGGCTGCCTAACTTCATAAACACCTGGATCTAGGACAATTCACAGCTGCCAGGTTGGCATGGATGGTGTGGATAGGTGGGTGTGGCAGGTTTGGAGCAAATGGGTGGGCATGGACAGGTGGGCATGGAGAACTGAGTGTGGCTGGTTTGATGCTGCTGTCTTGGCGCCACTTATTCAGCGTGACCAGGTGGGCATGGCCAGGTGGGTGCAGATGGGTGGGTGTGGCTATATTGGTGCGAAACAAGTTGCAAGGCTAACTGGACATGGGGACAATTTGGTGCCCAGCAGCTCCTAGTCTCTCTAAACTGCTGGTAGCCAAGTACACCCTCCCCACACACATACCCACGCCCACGCCCACTCATCCACATTGACCTGGCCACTGTGAATCATCCCCTCCCAAAACTCTTCATTTCCCCCAATGCTCTATATTGTGTCTTTTAATTTTTGTAAGAGAAAACTGGAGATGGAAGATGACAAGTAATTTGAAGAAGAAAAATCAATTTAATCTCTGGACTTACTGATGTTAAACTGTTATTTTTTTCTTTCTGCTTCATTTTCAACTTATGCTCTTTTCAACATTTTGTGACATTTCTGAAGATATTACCAGATTGAAAGGATTCTTCTTTGTAACATTATAAATAGAATTTGAAGTCTGAATTTAACTTCAATTTGACTGTGCTTTGCATGTCATTGGGACTAAGATACAAGCATCAAATGAATATTAGATTAGCAGATGTAAAAAAAATGCCATTTTTAAAGAATATGAATAGTTTTATAACCAATTAATGTCAAGGCTATGAGAAGTTCAGGATCTGGCTTCCCAAGATGCTTGCAGCACTAGCCTCCTATGTCAACTACTTTTAAAAAGCTTTTAATTAAAATAGAGAGAGAGAAAGAGGCCAGCTGACTGCAAAGCATTATGTTAACATTACCTTTTCCAAGGACTGCTTCTAAGCCCCAAATGGCACCTATATAGGCTTTCAGTGAAATTAAAAATGGACAGCTGCTTTGCTTAGAAACATATATTTCTTCCATAAAAAAATGAAGTTGAACTTTGAAGCAATCAGCTAGGAAATATATTGATACATTTGTAGTTTGGTGTTGGAGGAGACCCCTAAAAACACCCTGAACAGCAAAAAACCCCAAACAAATAAACCAAGTTCTAACTTGAACCCAAATGACCATGTTCAAATTAACTTAGTTCAGACTCACTATGTGAAGATCTAGTTCTCTGAGAAGGCTCTAGCAAAAGCAATAGCACATAGACCAAGGATCTTCAAACTTGGCATGTTTAAGACTTGTTGACTTTAACTCCCAGAATTCCTCCTCCTGTCATGTTAGCTCAGGAATTCTGGGAGTTAAAGTCCACAAGTCTTAAATTTGTCACGTTTGAAGACCTCTGACTTAGACTTATACACCATTTGTTTTACAGTACTCTTTGAACAGTTTACAACATCAGCACATTTCCTCCCACAATCTGGGTCCTCATTTTACTGACCTTGGAAAGATGGAAGGCTTAGTCAACCTTGAGCCCATCAGGATCAAACTCTAGACTGTGGGCAGGGTTAGCCTGCAATACTGTATTCTAACCACTGCGCCATCAGAGTTCCTCTAATATTGGAAAAGGTGGAAAGAAAGGACAACCAGCAGCAAGATAGCAGCAATTGAATGCACTCAATTACAATGATAATAAACTGAAGGCCAGCTCATGGAGAAAATCTATGTCCATGTGGTTGCTAAGAGGTGGCACAATCAATCAAGCTAGGAATAGAAAGGTCTGGTAAGAGGTTGAGAGAGGTAGCATTCTGATATATGGGAGCTTTCTAATTATATATGTCCCATATAGCAGCCATTTTCATGTTGCTCCAGTTACTTTACTATTATTTGTTTTCCTGAAGATGTTTAATATTGAATTAATCATGTGTGTGACTGGTAAGAGACCTTTGATCATGGTAGCATGATAGATGGATAGATGGATGAATGGATGGATGGATGGATGGAAAGATGATAGATATGGAGATATATAGATATAAAAATAGATAGAAGTTGCAAATGAGCAAGCTATTCCCACAGTAATTCCTCTAACATGTCTTCAGCATTACACAAGTGCTCACAAGCCAACCAAAGTTGGGACCTTTGTTCATGTTTAAGATATTCTGCAATTTTATGTTCCAGAATGTCATGTTGAGTTCCTAAGCAAGCTTCACATCTTACGCTATACAAAGTGAGTCATAGTAATAATTGGCTTTGGAATAGAAATGATTTGAAATGAATAATCCAGAAATTATGCAGCCTCTTATGATCATATATGAATGCTCACAATCCTCTACAACAGGAGCGTCTGACCTTGGCAACAACTTGTGGACTTGGCAGGCTGGGGAATTCTGGAAGTTGAAGTCCACAAGTCTTAGAGTTGCCAAGGTTGGACAATTCTTCTCTACAGCCAAGAATTAATATGGACTAATATGGATTTACTATATTAGATTGGGTAGAAGCTAATACTCCGCATATGTAATGCAGTTTGCCTGTGTTCATAAAAGCTGAAAAATATGCGATCTGTCTGTTCAACCATAAGTTTGCTGATTAGGGCAAGAAGTAATACAGAGAGAGCATGTGGAGTTTTAGTCAATATTTAATAAAAGAATACTTGCCACTCTGGATATGGTTGCCAGACAAGTAGAGTGAGTCAATTTAAGTCTTTAACCTATGTCTACGCTAAGTTTTCTACATAGTGTTTTTTTATTTACAGTGTAAGACCAACTCATAAAATTGAAAGTACAACATACAATTAACACATATGTGGCTATACAAATATATATATGGCCAAAACCCTAATTACCAGAACCAAACGCCTGGCAGACAAGACACATATAAAGACTGAACTAGGCACCCTGACTAAAGTATTGACAGCCAATGGCTTCCACAAAAACAGAATCACCAGCTTGATCCACAAAAACACACCAAGACATAACAGAGACCTAGAAGACCAACAGATCCATGGAACAGCTGTCTTGCCCTACATAAGAGGTACCACAGATAAAATCAGTAAGATACTACACAGGCATCACATCAAGACTGCCTTCAAAACAGACAAAAAAATAGCAGCCATCCTGAGGAACCCCAAAGACAAAATTGACCTGGAAAACCAAGGCATATACGAAGTTCCCTGTACATCATGCCCGGCCACATACATTGGACAGACCAATAGAAGAATAAGTACCCGCCTAGAGGAACACAAAAATGCAGTAAAAAAGCTGAAACACACCTCCTCACTAGTCCAACACATGAAAACCACAGGTCACAACATCAACTTCAAGGGCACCAAAACCCTGGCCACTATAGAAAACCCCAGCCACAGAATCATCAGAGAAGCCATAGAGATTGAAAAAAGACCTGACAGCATGAATAGAAGAGATGATTCCACCAGACTGTCAATCATTTGGAAGCCTGCACTCTCAAATAGAAAGATCTCCATGGCACAAACCAGGCAAACACCTGGGCAAAAACAGACTCCCTCTGATAGCTCCAACCTAACCCCCCCACCAGGCACCCAGGTGAAACCCAGCTTGCTAATGAAGAGCAGCCGTCCCTTCACACGGAGCCAAGCTGCACTAAAAGCCTCCAACACAAGAACAGACTGTTGCCAGCCAATCAAAGCCACAAAACAGACAGAAGAAACCAGGAACACCAATCAATCAAACTCCAAGTCCAATGAAAAAGGTCCAGGCTCCCAACCAATCAGAATGGACCAGCCTCAAATTTAAAACCAGGAGCTGTAAGACCCACATCCATACAGAAGCCTGATGATGGCAGATGAGATTCTGCTGAAACGTTGCTACAACTTTAACAGAACTACAATGACGTGGGATAATACCCGAAGAAAGCTAAACAGCACACATGTAAGTCCCCGCGAAAACCTAAGAAAACATATATATTTAGCTTCCTTCGGGTATTATCCCATGTCATTGTAGTTCTGTTAAAGTTGTAGCAACGTTTCAGCAGAATCTCATCTGCCATCTTCAGGCTTCTGTATGGAATATATGGAATATATATATATATATATGTATATGAGAAAGGAACAGTATAAAGTAACAATTCATTGAAGGAACCAAATGGTTTTTTATTAACTTCAGGGTAATAAACAAAAAAAATGCTACTGCTTTTGAAACACTGGATATTGATTAATAAGAATACTTCAATCTTCTCATCATGAGTAGAGTTCATCAGATTCAAGAGTGGGTATATTGGCTCTTGGTTACCAAGGAGAGTATAGTGGGTGTGTAAAAGGATGTGTAAAACAGATGTAGCCATTAGGTTTGAGCAGATACATACTCAATCTTCATATAAAAGGTTGGCAAATTTACCAGCTGCTATCTAGTAAGCAGGGCACTTATACAGGCTGAGGAAAAGCTGGCTGAGGAATTCTGGGAGTTGAAGTCCACAAGTCTTAAAGTGGCCAAGGTTGGAGACCCCTGGGCTAGAGAGAAGACCCTTCTTTTTGTACATGAAAAGTTTGAACCCTTTTTCTTGCAAAGCTTGTTTCTGAAGAACTTAGTCAGTGTCTGTGGATAAGGCAGATCCACAAATGAGTGGCGTTTCTAAAAACTATGGAACTCTTTTTATCTTACATCCTCATCTTGTTTTTCTTATCTATTGCATCAGGTCCTACTGTTTAAAAGCATTATTACATTAGAAGGCCTTCTTCCCCCGATACTGAAATACCACAGGAGCAGAGAAATGAGAAATGCACACAATCTGTTCTCTGTCGGTTTGCAATAATAAAGGTTAAACTTTTTTTTTCCTGCTATTGGTCATGGTAGCGATGATGCTGGGAAAATTTCAAATTAATTTCTGAACTTACCACAAACTGTTGAGAACAGGAAGTACAAGGGCTTCACTGTACAAAGGCCTTTGTTGCATTATTCTTTAGTACGATCGATAGCTAAAGCTGTGCTGTAGAACATCTCTATGAGTATAGAAAAACTAGTCGTTGTTTACTACTACTGTTTACTGAACTGCTGATATTATCTGGAATGACTTTAGTAATGCCTCCTATATAGCATAACGAACCCAGTCTCGCTGCCTTTTTGACAAAAAAAAGCTGTATTGTATCTTTCTGGTATTGGGCTTTTAAAATTTTATTTAAAGGTCTCCTTTAACTTTTCTTCCTTGTGTTGTTTTCTATGAATACTTTCTACTGCTTTTATCAGTTATGTTCTTTTTTCTTTCTTTCATGAAAGAGGAAGTTCTGAAAATTTTAGAACAAGCTAAATCAGTAAAAGTTCAGCTATTAGGATTCCCCATAACAGATTTAACAATTTTTCATAGGGATGCTAATTAATATTTCAGGATCAATACCTATTTTAATTATAAACCTGTGAAAGGTTGAAGACCCATTTATAGACCGCCACCATATTGTATGTAGTCTTAATGTCATGGAAGGGATGGCATTCAGTTTTTACTTATATGGCTTTAATCAGTGTTGGTATCTGCAAAGGTTTATAAGCATTTATGTGATAGATCTGGCCTTGGTCCTGTACATGGGCAGAATATCATAAATTGATTAATATGAAATGTTTTTCCATACAGAAAGGTCCAAGTAGGAGTTCTTTGCCAATATATGGCCTGTAGCTGTTTGATTTTGACGATTGTTTTGAACTGTCTAAACCCTTGAGTCAGGATGGAAGATTGAAGATGAATAAGACAAGATCAACCACAAATGCTAAGCATTTCCATGTATGGCAATTTGTTTGTTAATCCTGGAAATAGTGAGAGGAGCAATTTTTAATGGCAAAAAAAAGGAAGACAAAAGGGGGAACTGGCAAGTAGAGAGAGAACAGCTAAAGTAGTTCTAAGACTTTGCAACAATTAAGTACTAAGGTACAGACTGTTACCTCTTTCTGAATTAAATGATGCTTTCTCTTTAAAATGCTCCTTCATTCTCTTTCCCCCAACTCATTCTCAGCAAAGAAGGGGCATGCACTGAGCTTTTGAGGTCAGATAATACAGAAGCTGATTTCATACTGTGACATAGTGTGCTTTAACTTAGATTTGTTTAATGGATCATAAAGGTATGATTCATATATAATAATAATATGACATAAACTATGGTTTGTAGTCCAAGTAGTTGGGAAAGCCCAAACCAGAGAAATCACAGGTCTTAATGCAGGATCTTAATGCAGCCACATATTGATATGACCTGTAAACAATTATACTATCTATGTCAATCTTTTTGCAGCTGGGTGCCCTCCAGATACACTGCATATGGTTGCCATTTATTGCCTGGTAATTGGAGGTCACCAAGTTAAGATCGTCTGGTTTGGTGTACGAACAGTTTGCCTTCTCGCACAGTTTTAAAGGCTGGAATAGAATTTAATTGATTTGAAACCTTCCTCTCTCCCAATAAATCTGGACAACCGAAAGGGGCAATATTTCAGATTTTGAAATTCTTGCGGCAAGGGTTGACAAGCTACAACATCATCCTGCAAAGCTACATTGAGATTGATTGCAATGTCCTACTGGCAAAATCTGTCTTGTTCCATCATATTTAAGAAATGAAAGGTTGCACACATTCACAAGATCATTTCAAGCAGGCAAGAAAGCAGGCTTTAGATTTTGGGATGGGCACTTTTTAACCACTTTTAATACCAAATGGTAACATTTCATATTTGGTGGGCTCCAAGGTACTGAATGTGTCATCTTGCTTTTTTCTTTTTTCAATTGCTAGCTGGAAAAAAAATCACTTCATGCTGTCTGAAGATATAAATATCTCTAGCTGTTTGCATCATAGGCGAAGGCCATCTTTTTTTCTCCTCATGCATTTCAAAATGACCTTATACTTCTTTGCTGCTTTTCCATTCTTCAGTTTGTAAAGATTTTGTGGTTCTTTCAGTTTTGATACTAATTTGGAGTTGCCATTTTCAGGTGCTTTATCCGTGTCATTCTGGAAATGATTAACTATAAAGAAGCTTGATTTGCATATGTTACAATTTTTGGCAGGCATAGAAGTTTGCCTGTATTTTTAAAATAAAAAAATAAGTTCTAATGAAGGGAAGATTGTTTTAGAAAGTCTTTTGAAGAATGAATTTCGAATAAATTTTCAGTCTGTAAAATCCTTGACCATACACTTTTATTGAATCTGTAGAGATTTTTCAGTTATCCAGGTCATGGTTGTTCCAAAGGTGCTTTTTCAGGAGGCTAAGAAACTGTCTAAGCTGAGGTATTAAACTCGCAGCCCATGGGCCAGATGCGTTATGTGCTGGCCATGCCCATGCCCAGTTAGTGAAGGGGATAAAAGTTGTGATATGTCATGTGATATTGCTGTGACGACACGGGTTTGACACCCCTGATCTAAACACAGGAATCAGAAGCACTACAATGGTGACTCTGAAGGCACAAATAAACCTCCAAGTGTTTCAATGACCCACTAAAACAGGGCTGTCAAAGTCCCAGCCCCTGGGCTGGATGCGTCACGTGCTGGCCACACCCATGCCTGGTATAGCGAAGAGGGGAAAAGTCCTGATATGTCATGTGACATGAACTTGACACCCCTGCTTTACAAGGATGCAGATTACCAGCTGTCTACAAGGAATATAGATCCTTCCACTCTCCATGGCCCTGTCAGAGCTGGAAAAGCTTCTTGGATGAGAAGTGAAACATCTTAAAAAACAACTACAAGAAAGTCTAATTGCCTCCTGAAAAAGCACTTTTGGGACTTCCACTGAATCATTAGGACAGTAGAGATAGCACGACGCAAATTCTCCCATAGGTCTTTGCCAGGTGCAGTTATCAGCATTGAGAGGAATTACTGGATTTCTTTTTCCAGAGAACATCAGATAAATCACCCTAATGATTAGGTTGAGAATTTCAAAACCCCACTTGTGTGGAGCAAAACTGGTAACTGTTGGATTGTAAAGAGGTAAAATACAGCATTTTTGTTTCTCAACCTTTTGTCATGTGGTTTCTCTCCTGCAATGAAAACCAAACTATCAAGCAGTGTGTGCTAACACTGTCTTGCCACAGGGTAACAATGGATTTGGCTTTTTTTTAGTATTACTCCTAACTAATCCTCTTAGGAGCTTTGTTTATAATCAAAAGATGAGATGCACAATGCACTCAGTCCTTGTTTAGCAACTGCACTTTGTTCCAACAACTTGGTCATTAAGCAAAATTATCATTAAGTGAATTTCTGGCAAAGAGAGATAGAGACACTGCAAACAGCACCGATTGCTGTTGTCTCGTTCAGTTTCCTGATACAGCTATTGTTGTGATTCTATTAAATAATTAAATTCATTTTATTTATTGGCTGCCCAATTCTCACACAGTGACTCCAGGTGGCTTACAACATGAAAATTCCATAATATAAAAACTTATATCTACCCCACCCCACCCTATAGAAGCAACAGGCACAATAACACAACCACTTGGTTGGCTCCAGGTCAACCAGGGTACCTAAGCCTGCAGGCAAAATCATGTCCTGAGGGGCTTTTGAAAAACCATCAAGGTAAGAACCAATCTTAGGTTGTCATCATTCACGCAAAATTTATCCATAAACGTGCTTATTGGCCAGAAAATTACTCTTTTATTCCTTTTTACTACTGTTATCTTTACTAATGATTACTAACCAGGTGAGCATTGAATGGCTTTAGGCATAGGTGGGATCAAAGTGGTATAAAACGATGTTATAGTTGAACAGATGCAATTGAAACTGGGTTTTTTTAAGGTTGATATGTTCCAAGAATATTGTTGCTAATCAGTAAGATTCTATGGAAAGGAGATCATTACAGCGTTCATTCTGTATCTGGGAAACCTAAATGAAATTTGATTTATTTGATTTTTTTTTTGTTTAGTACAGGTCTTTAAACCATTTTATCTTAGTCTAGTACAATCCAAATGTTGTGGGATTACAACACCAAGGATGCCCAGCCTGTGAAGGATATCTGGAAATTGTAATCTCATTTGTTGTCAAAATGAATAGATTGGGGTATTATATAATTGCTCTGCCTGAATGACCTAAGAGTGAATGAATAAACATTGAAAGAAGTGAATGTTGATTATGATACAGGGCAATTATTAGAATGTGTACAAACAAGAATTCAAAGTCTGTGCTGTTTTTGCTGTTAAGCATATCACTAACCCTGATTTAGAACTGCATTTTGCTTTTATCTTGATCTATTCAATACTGCATCTCTGGATGTAATGATTCCTAGAAACGGAGCAATAGTTCTAAGCCAACAATTCAGATTTGTTATTATTTGAGTGTAATAGGTACTATAAGCCAACAATTCAGATTTGTTATTATTTGAGTGTAATAGGTACTATATTTAGTTGTCTTGTAGAAAAACTGTTTTCACTGTATTTCAGAAATATATATTTAAAATAATATTCAAGTGATTATTTTTCCTTCAGAGGACTGCTCTTTCTACATAGATGCCTAACATAATTGCCTGAGACTAAATTAAAAATATTCAGCAGTTTGGATGGTACATTTGATCTAACAATATTTCTTGTGAAAAAACAGTCTATGGTCAAAACCAAAAGTTTTCTAAATACAAGCGTAGGTCACTCATGACAGATATCATTGATCTAATGCCAAAATAAAATGAAATATATATTTACAATACAGTGCTTTATATGGTTTTTAGTGCTAAATTTTGAACACATCTGTAAGTATAAAATTTGTTTTGGATTTACCCCTCCCCCCAAAAAAAATTAATGCAAGTTTCCTTCTTCAGCTGATGAAATAATTGGTTTTATGCACTAAACAATGCTATAATACTGTCCACTCAGTTTAATTTTAACATATTGTATATTAAACTTAAAATATGTATGTATATTGTATGCTACAGTAAATCATAGCTTAGTGTGATGTATGACAAAGTCAGCCTGTTGTCATAATTTAAGAGTTGATGTTGAACCTTAAGAAAAATCAAATCAGACTGAAAAGGAAAGCATTTTTCTGAAGTCTCAGGGAAGGGGCTTTTAGTCAAAGTTCTAGCTGAAATGAATCCAATTATTAATATTTCTGTTTAAATTCAAGTTAAGACCATCTCAAATGTCATATAAGTAGGAAAGTGAAATCTAAGGCATATACCATAGGTACATAATGATATAAAGTTATCAGATGAATAATTCAGAAAAACCATAATTTATACAGGCACTATACCCCTGACATCTGATTTTTTTCTTTTTTTGCTCATTGGATAAAAGAAATGTCTCAATTCATGCGAGATAAATAGTCAGTAACCAGAATCTGAGTTAATAACAGTTAATAATAACTGTAAATAACTTTTATCTAATTATTATAGAACTTATATCAACTTATATTTTCTCAGTCTTCTATTCAAATTAGTAATGACTTTTCGTTTTCCAAAAAATCCATGAGTTGCCTCTCTTAAAAATATTAGATTAATCAAATCTAATAGCTTTATCACTTTCACCAACCTTGGTCTGCCAATATTGTTGTTTTTCTTCAGATTGTATACATCTTTCACCTTTTACTCTTAGATTAATAAAGTTGTCCTACCTTTAGGATAAATCCTTCTTATCCTTAAGATGAGAAGACAAAATCTGTGTATTATTATATTTTCTGCTGTTTTTGTCAGATTCAGGAATCTCATAATGTTTTTTTTACATTTTTTACAGAGAGATGATGTGAATTGGTAAAGAATGGTAGACGTGCTTTCTTTTGCAAGAAATCAGTTTTATCCAGACTATTTCTGTTTGTTATCTGTTGTTTTTTACATTCCTTGTAGAACAGAAAGTATCAGTCAAATTCTTCAACATCCCAATAAATCTTTTGTCCTGTTCTTTCATTCTTCCAGCCTTGAGGTTTCGTTCATAAAACTTTTTTTTGCATTGCTTCAAGATGGGCTCTCCTTCCCCCAGTCATAATTTTCTGAATTTCTTCTGGGATTTTTCCTACTAATTGTCTTTGTAACAGCTGCTCAGTTTTTTTTTTTTGAGTGTTGAGAGCATAATTCTTTCTGTGAACTGTTAGTGTTGCTTTCTTCCCATTTCTATAAGCAGTAAGTAAGAAATTCCAGAGATGCATTTATTAACAGATACTGTATACAGATTAAGCAGAGAAACTGAAGCATGGATTAAACACACCATCAAAATACCAAAGTCCCAAATCTGCCCTGAGACATTGGTAGACAGCTGTTATCACAAGATGCTCTCCATGCCTAAACTCTGCTCCTTAGCCAACATTTACATCAGTGTGCACCAGATCAGACACAACTGAGAATGTTTGCTTTATGGAAGCCAGATTTTAAGTGTGGAAGCTAAAGCAATTTGAGCAGAGGACAAAGGCAAGGGAGGCCATTTTGCTTAGCAAGGACTTCAACCATGGTTTTTCAAGATCTGAATTATTGTAATGCTCACAATTCTAGAATTGCTTAGTGTACAGATACTCAGTGTAATTAAACCAGTTGTATAAAATTATACAAAATATACTAGCACAAATGATTATTATTCTCTGTTAATTAATTCTATTTTGTTCAGGAAACCATGATTCAAAATCCCAGTTTAAGGATGTAAACCAGATCAATCTGATTCATGCTGGGATGTTAACTCACATTCTCCACCTTCATATTAGATCTTGTAAACTTATGACACTAGTGAACAATGACCAGCCTTTGCCAACTTCATTCAAAACTCCAAGAAAATGTCAGGTTCAGAGAACATAAATATTCTTTACCACAAATTGAAATTCATCAGAAAAATACTTCAAATTGAGGAATGTCAGCATTCAAGAAGAGCCAAGCATTTCAGAAGGTAGAAAATTTTAGGGTCAACATTCTGGAAATCCTCCATGTCCAAACCAGATGAGTAACTTAAAAGTAAGTTTATGTGGTAACTCTGATATAGAAAGTGACTGCAAAGTGATGCTTTCTGTTGTCCATTTACAACCTTCTTTGCGCTTTAATTCTTACTTCCTGGTACCGATTTATGTGAGGAATGCTATTTCAGTATTTAACATGAGGAAATGCTATAAAATTAGGCCTGTTTTCAAAGTATGGACATTGCTTTTATGTTTTTAAAGTTTTTTGTTGCTTTATGGTGCCACATAAATAAGAAGAGCAAGACTTCCATCCGAAGATAATGAGTCTGTATTCTTCAGTAATGAATTGGGTAATTGTCACTGTGGGAAAAGAAAAATGTTTCATGTCTACTTATAATGCTTCATAAATTTTCTCCTAAGTGAAAAATTAATTGCCCCTGTCTGATTGAATATAGATACTATAACTGAAATATGCCATTATCTCCTTATAGGAGTGCATCATTGGAAGTGCACATTTTTAAACCCCCCCCCCCCCCAATTCATGATATTTAACTGCAGGGAATAAACCACACATTCAGATACAGAATGATACAGAAAGCAAATAAACCATTGTTTCATTAATTTCTGTACAAATACAGTGTTTTCACCCCAAAGTAAAAAAAAAAGGACTAGAGCAGGGGTGTCAAACTCCCAGTCTGCAAGCTGGATGCGTCACATGCTAGCCATGCCCACACCCAGTTTAACGAAGGGGGGGAAAGTCCCGATATGTCATATGATGCCATCATGACGCTGCAAGTTTGACACCCATAGAGAGAGAGAAAATATATAAAATAAGACCCCCTGTTCTTGTAAACAGTAGATGTAGGAGAAAGGTAGTTTCAGTGAAGGAGGAGATCCTGGGTTTTCTTATTCATATTTTGAAGTTGGTTTGTTTCAAACAACTCCTATTTAAGCTGACCCACATTTTAGGAAGATGGGCAAATGATTCATCAGTTATGAAACAAGTCAATATATTGAATGTAAGAAGAGGCATGTGTGGTCATATGTCAGCCATTTCCTAGACTCAATTAAATATGTTCAAATGGCAAAAGACCATAAATTATATCCTGATTTGGGGCTTAGATATTTTGCTGCCTAAAATGGAACAACCATCTTCTTAAAAATCTATACTACTAAAGATAATTGAGCTATATTGGAATATGAGTAGAAAAGCCCACAAATTGAAGATGACCAGGCGGAGACTGAGGGAAGAGTCAAAGGTGTCATCAGTCATGAGACCCTTCGCACCCATAGGAGATCTAAGTCTAGCCCACCTTGAATTCTTTCTACTCTTATCTCCTACTAATTTCCCTTGGTCATTAGTAGTTCAGATTCTTGTAGAGAGCTCAAGCTTACAATAAATCTTTGTACCCAATTGAACTGTATGGATCTCCTGCTTTTCCTGCTGCTTGACATAAATATTTTCCTGATGCTTGACACAAGTTCTGACCAATAAAAATACAATAATAGTCAATCTAGCGACTGAACTTTAATCACTCTGCTTTTGGATGGAGGTATTTCCATCTGCCTGGCTATGGGATTGACCCTCTATTGAAGTTGCTTCAGTGAAGTTGCCATGATGGGATTTGGTACGAAATTAGTGGCATCTGAAACTAGGCTGAGAGAAGTGGAAAAAGTAATATCTTCGAGAAAAGCAAAGTTTTTGGATTGATTTTTGCAATAAGAATAGCATGAGTCTTTGTTAACTATCTATTCTCTCATGCTTCTAGCCATCACCATCTAATTAAAATATAGCTAAACTTAAATTTGATATGTGTTGGCATTACTTCACATTCATGAAGTAACCAATTCTTAAAGGTGTAACTTGGCAGGTTAAGTCACTGATTGTGCTATAAAAACCAGTATAAATGTTTCTGCTCACAGTTTAGCCAATAGGGAATGTCCTTTACCATATCAAACATGTTTAAATACAAAATGCTTAGACATGGGAATAAATGCTAAAAGCATCATTTGTGAATCATCTGCCAGTGAGTCAAATTTGTATAATTTGAAGGGTATGATAAAGACTTAACTCATTTTATGTCACCAATGGTTTCCTAAACCTTAATTTTAAGGTTTTTTTTTCCTTATTAGGCTGCTGCTGAAATTCAGAAAAATTGAGGAATAAAATAAGAATATGATGTTTGCTACAGGAGTTTTGTGCAAGGTCTAGTTTTAATAATAAAAATGAAATCCTGGGTTGATGATTAACCCAGATACATGAATACAACATAGAAACTGCCACATTTATATAGTAACCAAGTGCCAAGTATTTTCTTATTTTGGGGGAAAAGAAGCTTGAGCATTCAAAATCAAATACATTTTATCATTTGCATAAGTACATGACACAGATTGTCTATAGCACTTTTAATGTGGGTGCAGTGGAAAATTTTAAGTTTCTTCCTTCTTTTTTCTCTTTTTTTAAGCTTATCTCTGCAGCTATGCAGGAATATAGAAGTTAAAAGAACTGTCATATAGCTTGAAAAGTGCAATTGCTGCAACTTAGAAGAAAAGAAAATTGAGGTAAAGTGTAATGTGGAAGGAAGGCATAAGAACACTTAATTAGAATGTATGTTGCATATCTTTTGAATCAAGCCTGGAAGAAAAATCTAGTGTAGATTGGTCCCTAAATTCTTGGTTTTAAGATACTGATTTAAAAAGAGATATTTTTTTTTTAAAAAGCATATAAAGCACAGTTGAATTCTGCTAGGTTTTATTTAACCCTTTCTATTTAGCTCAAAGTGATTATGCCATTAAATTTGATGAGTTATATTTCTCTCTACAATTTTATTTAGTTTGAGCAAATACTGCTTGTGGCCCACATGTGGTTTTGGCTGCTATCTTTATCTGGAAATAAGTGTCACTGAACTCACTATGATCTACTTCTGAGAAAAAACATGGGAGATCACACTCTTGCTTTTTTGCCTGAAATATTTGGAATGAAAGTAGAATCCATCTACAGTGATTAATTTCACACGTGTGAAAGAATGCTAACTATTTTATTTTTTTCCAGTGCAAATACAAGAGACATACAACACTTGTTACACCCATGTTCCATTGTTGGCTAGCACTTAATTAAGGAAGACCACCCAGTTACTTATCTATGTTGAGTCTTAGTGTCCAAATGATAGTGTCATCAAATTAATTGGATGGTGACATGGGAAATGATGCATTGATTTACTATGTTTATTGAACAAGTCATAGTGTCCTGATTCACACACAGCACTAAACCACAATTGCTGTACAATTGCAATCATATTGATACAACTGATAAAATCAGGAAGTATGCTATTCTACTCTGTACTATGAAAGTCTCTACTATGAATGTTGTAATCTAAGTAAGTCGTTTATCTTAATTGCAGGTGTAGGAAAGATAATATGTAGTTATTATGAAACTATATACTGCTTCCTATTTTAAAAATTAAGCTACAAAATTTAAAATTAGTTATTACTTGTATTCATATGAAAGTAAGTTGAAGTTTCCTTGTAATCATCAAGTTCTTTTTTCCATCAGTTATCATCAATAGTCATCAATTTTCATGTAGGCATTTAGGCAGGAGAAAAATTATCTTGTTATAAGCCAATTCATTGAATGAAACATTTCTAAATAACTATTGACTATGTAAATATATATGAAACTGGTGCTAAATATCCAAGAGTCTCCAGATTGTTTGTTTTTTTTGAGACAGTAAATGCAAATGAAGTGAAATCTGTGTGGGCCAGATGGTTTGAACTGATTTGCAGAAGGAAGCATCAAGCTGAAAGAAAATCACTTGGAGAAATTAAATCCCTCTCTTTGATCTCTTTCCCAAACAGATGATTTCTGAGTATTCTGCAGATGACTTAGGGGAAGCAAGTAATGGCATCCGTTTTTTTTTTTTTTTTTCAGATGTTCAGTTTTAAAAAAAATTCCTGAATCCCCATATATCAGCTAAGATGGAAGAGACTTGTAAAGTACTGTATATACTCGCATATAAGCCGACTTTAGAGCGCTTTTTTTTTTTTCCAAATTTGGGGGTGAGCTTATATGCGCATACATCTGATTTCTGACACAAATGACATGACGATATGACACCACTTCTCAGATCACGCAATATCAATATTACCATACAGCGATATATACCTACAGCACATTTCTTTTTACTCTGGGTGCCTCCATTTTGCTTTTTCTACCACCGGATATAACATGCTGTGATTGGTTAGTCATTCACGTGACTGCTTTAGTGTTTGCGATCGTCACATGCAACTTTGTGTCCAGTTTCTCTGCATTTAGTAAAGTTCCGTAGTAAAATTCATTAAAATATACCCATGTCTGATGTTAAAAGAAAAAGAATGTCTTATGCTACTTCTTTTAAACTAAAAGTAGTGAAGGCTGCAACACACCATGATATTTGGGGATCGGCTTATATGCAAGTTTTTGCAAAATTCCTCATTTTGGGGCAGTTTTTTAAGGGTCGGCTTATATGCGAGATCGGCTTATATGCGAGTATATACGGTATCTCATTTTCTCCTGGAGAAGCTGTTCCTTGGAGAGTCCTTTTTCTTTTGAATTCATAAAAATCACCTCTTTCCAATTATGCCCTGTCTTTCTTCTTACTTGATAGCTGTATCTCTGGCCTTCTGAAGTACTCGTACAGGTTTTTGTACAGTACAGTACAAAACTGTACAGGTTTTTGTACACCTATTTACAATTTGTTATTTTTAACCATACTCTGAATTCTTATTGTTTTCAGAATGCTTTACTGTTGTCTTTGTGGAATTCTCAAATAATGAAAACCATTTTTCTCCTGTGGTCACTGCAAATTGTTATATTTGCTTCTTTATAATTCCAGAAGTCAAAAATCCTCTGGACTTTGCTTTTAATCTGTTGACCAGAGCTCACACATGATTTTTTTAAGGTCAGTTTTTCACTAATACTGAGCATTGTTTCTTCCAGTTTCCTGAATTCTTTATTTTTTGCAAAAAAGGGTTCTCTTTTCTACCTTATTCTGGAGCTTTCAAATGTCTTTGCAGTGTATTTTAGTGGCACTTTAAAATTTTGTTTCATTGGTGCAAAGAGATTGAAAACATTCTTTAGGTTATGCAGCTTGTCTATTATTTTGGAGTCCCACGGATTATCCATATTTTTGATCTGAAAAAGCTCCACAGGAGAAATTGATTCCCTCAAGTCTGAATACAGGTTGAGAAGCCAGAAAAATTGTAAATTGCTAGAGAAATAATTGTCCAGCAAAAGCGAAAACATCCATTCTCACAATTTGGTCATATAACTAAGAGAAATACAGGAGTCCTTCATTAAGGAGAATGTTATCAAATATTTCTTTGTGTGTGGGGGAAATATTTCTTTCTCTATTAAACTGAAGGAGGAAGGAAGTTTGGCAATCATTGCACTTATGTCCTTCTTTAGTTTAGGAATATAAATTAAAATATTCTCCAATGAGTCAACTTAAAACTTATTCCAATGTCAAATAATACCATTAAACCAGTGCTTCCCAAACCTTTCTTCTGTGGTGGTGCAGTGGTGAGAATGCAGTATTTCAGGCTTGTTCTGCTGACTGACTGCAGTTTGGTGTTTCGAGTCTCACTACCGTACCAGCTCAGCCTTCCATCCTTCCAAGGTCAGTAAAATGAGGACCAAAATTGTTGAGGGCAATATGCTGACTCTGTAAACTGCTTAGAGAGGGCTGTAAAGCACATACATATATCGTGAAGTGATATATGAGTCTAAGTGCTATTGCTATTGCTATTTCCCAGAACTGCTTATCAGAAAGTATGTTTTTATCCAATAGAACTAAAACAAGTCAATATAAACGTCCCTATTGTGATTAGGTAATGGATTTGTGCGTTATTATCCAAAGAAAACCTGCTTTTAGAAAAAGCATTTTTGGGGCAACCATGACCTGGGTGACTGAGAATCTCCATAGACGTTGCATTAAGCAAAAAAGGTTCACTTGGAACTGCCCTTTTTGTAACCATTACCCAAAGTCCTGCTCTAGGGGAGAATAGAGAACAGTTCTTGGTCTTTCTCTGGGCTCTATTAACCAAAATTATCATACCTCTCCCGTCCGTAGAGTCTTTTCAACATTTTTTATGCAGGAGAAATAAAACCTTTTTACCTTTTTAGCATTGTAGCCCAGGAGGAGTGTGATGTGATTACTCTCTTAATCTTTTACTGCCTCCTTTTCTCGACCTTCGATATCCTACTGTGCCATTGTTGTACTTCAGAAGACAATTTCACTTGTGAGTTGCAGTTGAAGAGCATTAAGAAATAAAATAGCTTATGTACCCTCAACATAGTCTATGATAGTAGTTTTTGCTAATACCAGAACTGCTTTAAACACAGAAACTTTTGTGAGAAGAGAGAAAATGTGAACATTAATAAACTCTTAAATAGCTGCTGTCAGAAACCCAGCGGAAGCTAAATTCCAGTCTTGTGCAATCTGCTATAAGTCTATTCTCCTACAACAGGATAACAAAATTTGAAATCAATCAGAACAGTGGGGCTTTTTAATGTGATGATATATCATGAGTAGCAAAGGGTCACTAATATCCATGTACTTGCTACAAGAATGTATATCTGAGAATCCTTAATCTTTATTGCATATTTTACTTTTACTGTATTATTTTCTGTTACTAGTCAACAGTGGAAGCATGGATTTTATTCATGAAAGGTTTCTTCTGCTTTGCGAAGACATCAATTATCTAACCGATATTGCCATATTGCCACTTTTCAAAGGATATTGAAAAATAAAAAAAGACTTGCCTAACTAAAGAAATCTATTTTGTCAAATAAGCTTTACACATTTCATAATACTGAAGGATGTACCCGTATTTAGCTATATCTATGTAATAGCATTATTGGTGACAATATTTTCATTCATGATTATTCTATCCTTCAGAAGCCCTTATCTATGACATCAACCTTCTTCTGAAGGCTGTGAAGTCAGATAAGATCCCCTCCACTTATTGCTTAAGACAGGGGCATCAAACTTGCGGCTTGTGGGCCAGATGCATCATGCACTGGCCATGCCCACCCCTGGTTTAGCAAAGGGGAAAAAGTTGTGATATGTCATGTGATGATGTGTCATCACTAGTTTGACACCATTGGTATAAGAGAACAACAAGTTCTGGGTATGAATGCAACCCACGTGACAACAATTTATTTGCCCAAAAAAGACATCTGCAATATGCAACCTGGAGGTTATTATTCAGTCCTTATTAGTACACAAGGACTGAATAGTACTTTCAAGACTTCATGTACAAACTTCTCTTCCAGAAACAATTGGGTGCAAAATGTCCAAAGACAAAGGTGGCAGATGGTTGCCAACTATCAAGACTGTGGAAGTTTGGTATCAATCAAGCAATCAAGCAAACAGTCAAGCAATCAATTGAAATAGAGCTGGAAGGGACCTTAGAGATCTTCTAGTCCAAGACCCTGCTCAAGCAGGAGATCCTATATCATTTCAAAAAAGTGACTGTCCAATCTCTTCTTTAAAACCTCCAGTGATGAAGCACCCAGAACTTCTGAAGGCAAGCTGTTCTGCTCATCAATTGTCCTCACCGTTAGGAAGATGCTCCTTAATTCCAGGTTGCTTGTCTCCTTGATTAGTTTCCATTCATGGAAAGTAGTGTACAGCCTTGCTTCTTAGAGCAGGCTGCCCCAACTCTCCCATCCCACCCCACCCCAAATTTAAGGATAGTACAGAGTTTGTTTTTTGGTTTGGCAGTTGGGAGGAGAAGGAAACATGATCAGTTAGCCATTTCAAAAATGGTGTGTCTGGAAGGTAATCTTTAGAGATTTTGGCTTCCAAGTGGCATGCTCAGGAAATGGCTATTACACAGTTCCATCTGCAGCACATAACAGTATAGCTATAGTCCCTTCTGACTGGGTTGTTTCTGCTTGCTCATTCTATTGCATATAATGGAATGTGGAGCACAAGTAGAAACCTTTAATCAGTGCTATCTATGGCAATAGCTAGTTAGCTGTTTGCTTAGCGGTATAATTTAGCAGCTGCTTGCAGGGTGGACGTAGGCTTTAAATGGAGTGAATGAGTACCAGGGCACTAAAAAGGAAACTCCAGAATGCTGCATTCTGAAAACCGGAGGGGAAACCAGTCTCCTTAGGATAAACAGCAGGACTGATTACACGGGGAGTGTGCTCCTTCCCTTTCCTGTTTGAAGAGGAGACACTGTAAGCTTGGATTTCCAGGCTTAAGTGCATGCTGGGATATAATGGGAAAGATTTGGTTACTGATGGCTGGGCAAGTATGCTTTGGGCGAGAGGGGGAGCAGCAGATGAAATTTCTGCAGACTCCCTATCCAGTCCAGACGTTCAATATTGCAACCCTGCTATGAAGCATTAAGAGGCTTTCATAGTGTTTGTTAATCAGGTGCAATTGGGAGCGTCCCATGCAGAAAAGTTGACATGCTTCAAAGGGAAGAGACCTGCCTGGCAAGATCTTAGTTTCTAAGAATTTTTCTGTGGCCAAGGTCAACCCTTGTGCTTTTTTAGAAAATAAGACAGGGGCGGCTGCCATCTGGTCCTTAATGATATGTGTAAAATCCTTGACAGAAGGAGTAATTTCTCTTAATTTCTTAAACTGTAAGCAAAACTGGGAGTTTTGTACTTTCAGACTTCAAAATTTTGTTAATGGAACTTTTCTATATAGTCGAACTGTTTGTGTTTCCTGTCTGCCTACCTGGCACAGCTGGCAGATACTTAGGGTGTGGGGAGAGAAAATTAGAAAGGGTGATAAACAGCAGTCTGAAAAGATTTTCCTTGTCACTGGTTTTATCACTATGGCAGATATGGTATCCCTAGGACACATTGACTGGTGGTGCTACCTCTCACTGATGCAAAGATTTGCATTTTTAGACTGATTCAGAAGAAGGGCTGTCACTGGCACCCTGTAAGCTTTGGCTCTCTAGACCAGGGCCTATTCAGCCTTACTCTGAAGGCAGCCCTGTCCTATAGTAGCCATTTTTTAAAATGAGAAGGCATACTAGCATACTTTTTGTGAGCACACTCACAAGAGGCTTTTCCTTTGTGTTTACCAGATTAGGAATCTCAGGATATGTTAACATTATAACATGTAATGACCACAGGAAGAATAGCTGAAAGAGTTTATCTTGTTTTCATATGTATGGAAAGATATAGCTTTTTATTTACTTGTTATTTATTTTACAAGCCGTCATTTGTGTAGCTGCTTTAGTACGAATTAGCATGAGTTGATTTTATCCTTATGTGCAAAGATTTGGAAAGAGTGTCTATTAGCGTGATCAGAACGACTAGAAAATCATAGCTGTCATAAATTGTCCATAAAAACTTACACATACTTGCAAGCAGCATGATTAAAACTGAGGTGATTCTTGTAGAACCATAATGGTTGATAATTTCTGTTCCTTTCAATTCTCTTACTTGGTACTTATCTGTCTGCTTTTGAGACTATGCCCAAAGCACCAGCTTGTTAATAGAGAAAGTAGTTTTTAGTGTTATGATTAAGACTGTTCCAGAAGATGAACTGCAAACTAAAATGAACCAAGACTTTTCCTGACTAAAAGTAATGGTATATTGTCTTCTGATTTACATGATATGGGATGAAAGCAAGGGTAGGCTTCAAAAATTTAAGCAAAGGGTTCTCTGTCCAGTTGCTGGGTGGGCATGGCCATGATGGACATGGCTTAGTCGGCCTCCTGCATCATGGTGGGGGAGGGCGTTTTTGCCCTCCTTGGGCTCCAGAGGTTTTGTTCAAGCCTCCGGCAGGGCAAAATGGCCTCCCTGGGCTCCGTAGGCTCTCTGGGAGCCAGAAATAGGCCCGTTTCCCACCTTCCTAAACTTCCAGGAGGCCTGTTTTTCACCCTCCCCAAGCCTCCATGCATGCCCTGCACTTACCTGCATCCAAAACAGACCACGTGGGGACTCCTGGATGGGGAGGGGTGAGTGAGCAGAGCCAGCCAGGAGTGGAATTTGTGAGTTCTCCAAACTGCGCAGAATCTTAGCAAGGGGCTCTTCCAAACCCCTGTGAACCCCCAGCAGCACACCCCTGGATGAATGAAAGGAATGTTCTGGAATTTCTTTATTTATATAACACCTTTATTATTTTTACAAAATAATTCAAGGCAGGAAACATACCATTTGGTATGTTCTTCATCCTATTTTCCCTACAACAAGAGATTGGACTGCCATTTGTCAGAAATGGTGTAGGGTCTCCTGCTTAGATGGGGGGATTGGACTAGATAACCTACAAGGTCCCTTCCAACTCTGATTATCTGTTAACAAGCCTGTGAGGGGAGTTAGGTTGAGAGGGAGTGACTGGCCCAAAGTCACCTGGGCAGCTTTTATGCCTAAAACGGGACTAGAACTCAGTATCCTGACTTGTAGCCTGGGTGATAGATGATGCTTAGATCCAATTTAAAAACAAACAAACAGAAAAAGCAGGAATTCTTGGTAGATTTTATAAAGATGGTGAAATACAGGTATTCCTTGATTAACAATATCAATAGGGATTGGAATTTCCATTATAAGCAAAGTGTTCTGACCTAGGTTTCTTTAGAAAGCATAAAACACAATCTTAGTTCCAGCAAGACCTCTTTTATTTCCAGGGCTGTGAATTACATTCATTCATAGCCTGCAAGACTTCTCAAACAGTCTTTCACGTGAATGTTTATAAACACCTACCTTATCATAGTTAGAATGCTGTCAGAGAACTAATTGCCAAACATAGGGCAAGGCCAAACTTGACACAATGTCAAACACAACTTTTCAAAGCTTGAATCGACCAGATGAACTAATTGCTTCCTGCAAAAGCTCACATCCCATTTGCTCCTTTTTTCTGTCCTATGGAAGGGGCCAATCATCTCCGAGGTGTGGCATTACTCTGAGTCGACCCTGCTTTCTCAATTGTTCTTGTCTTCTAGTAGCCCAGCACATATGCAGGCTGGGAACCAGTTCCAGAAACTGGTGAGGGCCTCACTGCTGTCTGAAGGCAGCTAATGACTGTCAGCCTGCCCTGGGCCCATCTCTGCCTCTGATCCAGAGCCCTCATCCAAGCCTTCCTCAGCCTCCAAGACTGGCCCTGGTTCCTCCCCAACTTCCTCACTACTGTCTGTCTCTGCTGCCAGCTCCATCAGCCACCAGCGGGCAACAACACAAAGTGATTCATAAAATACAATGTGATATGACCACATCGTATTAATCCTAGAACTCCTTGTTGCCACTATTAACCAAATCCCACCCATTGTTGGGCAAGGACCCATTCTGATCCAAGATATCCCTGGCTTGATTCCTTTCAGCCCTGAGGCTTGGTATGGTAAGAGACTGCTTCCTCTTCAACACCCCTTACCCACCTACATCCCCCATCTGCTTTTTTGGATTGCCCTGCATTGCCTCTGCCAACCCTATACTCCATAAAAATCTACACACAATTTGGACACAGTTCCAGGAAGGCCTACCAGATTCATCAATTCCCTCATGAAGGGCCAGCTTAGGTACCCCTCAGAATCAGCAGGAGAAAGAAGATAGCAGAGATCACCCAAGTAGGTGGGGGAAGGAGGTGGCAGAGTATAAGATGGCCAAAAAAGCAGAAATGAGGAAATGGGGGGGGGGGTAGGTGGAGTTGAAGTGGCCCTGCAATTGTAAGTGCAGATGGGCTACCAAGTCTGCAAATTTTGATCGTATGATTGTGGAGTGTGTGTGCTACAATGGCTGAAACTTAGGAGATCAGGTGTAACTACTTCAGAGCCTCTATAACTTTGAACAGCCACTGAACAAGTGGTTGTTAAGCAAGAACATATTATATATTAGAAAGTGCCTTCTATGTAACAACTACGAATGATGTACACAGCTTTCCAAAGCTGGCTGCCATTTATTTGTTTTAAACTACATTTCCAGGATTTCTGGTCTGGTCTGGCCAACATTCTGGGAAATGTAATTCTTATGCATCTGGAGGGTTTCAGGATTTGAAAAAGATGACATACCACATATATTTGTTAAAAATTCAGAGCAAGGAGTTTTGAACATATAGATGACTGCTTGTCCTCTTCTGACATTATATGAGGATACTTCTTCCAGTTCACCCCAAAAAATTATGCAATGGAGGAATCATTTTGAATATAAGGCAATTCCACTCAAAGGTAACTACGGAAGTGGTGAATTGGATCTTCTCAGTTGCTACACCCAATTGTGGTACTCCCTTCCAAAAGTTTTTCAAATGTTTCCAATATACTTAGAATTTTCTTACCTAAACTTAAATGATATAGATGACAAAGAATATAAAGCCAAACCGTTTTGTTACCAAACTAATTATCCTTGCATTTTATAAGCACATGATTTTCTGGATACAAGAAATGGCTACTATCAAGATAGCTACTGTGATCTGAATAAAAATTACCAGTTTCATAAAAATCTACCATAGGCCAAAATTTTATAAAGTAGTAATATAATCCTTAGCCATTATATTTACCTTTCTCGTTCATGATACATTTATACATTCCAAACCAGTCATTTGCAATCATTAGGGAGGGAGGTCTTCAGTTTTAACTTTAACATTAAACAGCCAGGGTATTCGTTTCCTTTGCTCAAAATGTCAAATAGAATCATAAAACTCAATTTTAAGATTTCCTAAATGCTACTTTCCCTTTGTCTCTCAATTTCAATGGTAAATTAATGTCAAGTGAATATAAGAATCAGGTCCCAACCAATAGAAATAATCCTGGAACTGGCTTGTCCTTTGAAGTTACTACAGATTGATAATGAAAGGGATGGACTGTTCTCCAAGGTTGAACTGAATTTTTTAGGACAGATCTGAGAACCTCGATCACCATAGTAGACTAAAAATTACCTGAAAATTGCTGTTTAATTAGTGGAGAATTTGGAAATAATAGGGAAAGGTCAAAACTTCATTTTGCTAGCTATCTTTTCCTGCAGCTCAATTCTTACTATTGCTATTCCCTACAGTCTGAAAATATGTATATAGAATCTTGGCTGAGAAAGATAAACAACTCGGGAATAGAGAAGTCCTTCTTCTGCAGCTTTACTATAGATGGCATCCTCAACATATTGCATTCAAATTCTTTTATTTTTGTCCTCACTTCAGGAATAAACCAGATGGCAACTCTGGACATGTTTCATGGCAGCTGCCACATCCAATTCAATTTAAAAGATACTATCATTAAAACTTAGGGAGCTTTTTAGAGTGCTATTCTTGGTGAATCCCAGAAGGTAGTCCTTCTCTGCAGTGGCATCTGCTTTATGGAACATCCTCCTTCCCCTGAAGTCAGGTTGGCTCCACTTCTGCTGGTTTCCTGGAACTCCCTCAAAACCTGGTTATGCCTTCTGGCTTGGAGGTCCCAGAAAACCAGTAAGATCTTGAGGTAGTGCCATAGTTTTGTTAAAATCTGATATTCTATCTGAGCCTTTGTAATTTTTAAATTTAGCTTACATTACTTTTTTAATCATATAACTTTGATGAATAAGTAAATAATGGAGAAGCTGGCAGGACGCAAAACACATCGCCAACCTTTTTGCTTACAAAAAAACCCTTTTTGCTTACTCATAACAATGGGGGGGGGGGGTTGCAAGGATGGTGGGGAACATTTTGGGAAGGGAGAAGACTGGCTGAGAGTGTCTTTACCAGTTTACTTTCTGCTAAATGTGTATTTTGTAACATCCACCATGGCAGCCCTTTTTCTGACACAACATTTGACTTGCTAACTCCCCTCAAAAGTTGCTGACTTCTGACGTAGTTTAATACTTACCAAATCAATTTTTTTTCATGAGAAAATGTAAATCATGAGCTGCTTTTCCTTAGTGTCTTTTTTTTAATCAAAAACATACATAATAAAAGAATGGGATCAGGTGTGTCTGATACAGCTATAATTGTTTGCTTTGATTTATACACTGAAATAGTACAGATAGGATGACAAAATGTTCTTTGCATTTTCATTTTTCTTTCTGGGTAAGGATGTGTGGCAGTAGCATCTGTTGTGCAGGGATGTGTGGCAACAATGACTAATGCCATTTATGCAGAATAGAAGTGAATCAAGTGAATATGAATGGAAATAGTATGCATCTTTTGGGAAAGTGTGCAATGGAAGCTGGCAACTTTCCAGTCAACAAATAATTACTTCACAGGAGAAACTGCTGTCTAGATAGACATATCTCTATATCAGGAAGACAATTCTTAAAATATAGAAGGCAGTGATGTAATAAATATTTAATTCATACCTAACCAATGTTCTCTAGAATCACCTTTAAGCAAATGGATTCCTATCCTGTAGATGACAGGTGATCTACAGCATGACCAACCATTCAAAAGAGACTTTTGCCTAGATCCAATCCGGGTCGGTCACTGGGACCAGAAGTTTAACTTTCCAAGTTTTTGGACTTGTGTTGGAGCCCATCCTCAGGGAACTTTTCTCTACCAAAATGTGTGCTTTGGGCTATTTCATGCATAGTATTTATATGGTGCCTGGTTCTGTGTGACCCCCACTAGCTATTGATTGGGATATTGATGGCCAGCCACTAAATCATTGGCTGTTTTGTCTAGAGTCCAAGGATGATTTGCCTGATCTTAGCCTTTGACCACCCATTTTATTATAGCTTCATTCCTCCAAAAAATCCTCCTGAGCCCAATGCATTTAAGAAAGGCTTTGTCAAGGTTGTAGAAGTTCAGGTACCAAATATTTATTTTCAGCAAGACCAGAGCACTGTTCCTCCCTCCCCCAAAAAACCTTAAAACAAATAAACTATGGACACGGTATTTCTTTTTGCTGTCTCATAAAACAGTAATAAAACAGCTGATACTCTTTTTCCCTTTTTCTTGGGAATCATCATTATTTATTAAAAGAAAAAATATTGCCGCCAGCTTATTTCTGATTTCCGGTTCTGTCATGTCCCTGTCAGAATCTGATTCAGAGAGGGAGACCGAGCAGCAGACAGGGAGTGTGAGTGTGGCTCCATTGGTTGTGGAAGAAACTGGGGAAGGGCAAAGTCTGGCTGGGCAAAGCAGGGGAGAGGTTGAGCAGAAAAGAGGGGGTTTGAAGGAGGACCCAAGCCCACTCCCTCTTCATCCTAGGGCATGCAGGGAGGAACGGAGAAGGGAGCAACGTGAGATGCATGGCTTACAGGAAAGGAAAGGACCATGATTCCCTTCATTAGCTGCAGCTGGGAACACAGTGTTTATAAAGGGAAGCTGCGCGCAGCAAATTGTTGGGAGGGAATTGTGAATTATCTGGTTTCGGAGAGTCTTATCTGTATTCCTGGTGTCTTTCCAACTGTGTGTGTTTTGCTGTGCTTTCAAGTCTGCAATTCCTTCTCCTGCCCTGTCAAGTTAATTACTGCAGTGTGGTTTGTTTGGATTTTTAGTTAAAGTTTGTATGTACTTTGTTTTTGGAATGAATTTCCTCCGCTTAAAGACTGTTCCTGGGAGAGTTTTTCTCCAGCCGAAGGTAACTTGGACACTGGGGGCAAAGTTGGAGATAATAAAGGGACTCTTCTTACTTATTTGACTTTGTTGCCTTTGTGCCACCGTCCAGGGTTATCATAAGTTCTTTGCTGCTTGATCGTTACACTGAAGTCTACACATGTCAGGAATTTAAATCAACAAGTTTACGTCATCGTGTAAGATGGAAAAGGAGAGTTGGAATGAGGTCAGAACCATAAAATGGTTCGTGGTTATATGTGAAGGAAAAACAGACTGGATTACTTATGGAATCCTCTTTCTGCACTTTTGAAGGAATGAAAGATCATCTAGCACAGCTTTCTTTCAATTGAAAATGGGTTAGTTTGCCAGAGATTTTTTAGGAGACAAGCCATTTATAATACAGTTACCTATTTTGTCTGAAAATAACTTGTCCTTTTAAGAAATCAAAGTATCTACAGCAATTATGATTTCTGCTGTTCCTTCTCCTTCTTGTTTAATTGTGGTGATTGTAGTCTGGAGTTTCAGGAAGGAGGGGCTCTGTCTCAAAGAGAGACCAGAAGTAGAGTGTCTGGTGAGCAGGAGGAGAGTAAAGTAAAATCCTCCTCAGCAATTCACAGAGTATAATCTACAGTTGTTGCAGATATTTGCTTTGTCTGGTAAGATTTTGTTCGTAGGACAATAATAAAGCACCACTCAGAAGTAATTCCACATGTCATTCTTAGTTCTTGGGCCTAACATCAACTGTTATTCTTCTACCTCATTAAGACAACTGCATAGCAAATAAGATGAGGAATAGTTAAGGGGTAGACTAGTGAACTAGTGAGGAAAAAGGGATGCACTATATTTGAGAGACACTGAACAGACTACTCAAATGTATAGTCTTTTATTTGTTGTCTTCATTAAATAGCTAATTATGTTTCTGTATCACCAAATCTGCCCAAGAGTCACAGAAACTTATAATTAGCCACTAAGCGTTAGTAATGCATGCTCACGATTGATAACTAATTGGAAGAATTAATAATGTCTAATCACTATGTATTGATAACAATAATAATGATAACAATATAAATAACAATAACACAATGATAACAATAATAAAGATGGAAGAATTAGTCACCAAATACTTTCTGGAACAACCTGATTTTTGTCCTATTTTACAAAGACATTGGAGAAAGAGCCATCAAGAAAGAACTACTCTATAAAACCATAACCATGACATGGTTAGTATTTCATAACCTTAGCCCACCTTACATCATGGAAGTGAGAAACAATTAATAGCCTTTCTTGGGATGATTTTATAGGTTGGACAGAGATTTTTGCCTCTTTAAACAAGAAACACTCTCCAGCAAGAGCAGGTCTTCAGTTTAATATTTTTGATTTCTAGCATTCCACCTGGACTTTCAGGTGGCAGTGGTTGCGAGAAACACATTTGCACAGTTATGGCACCCAACTGAGCCAGTCAGGCTTAATGAAAATTACTCACATCTTTGTCAGGACTACAATGCACTTAACATGAGCTACCCTTGAAAAGTGTCGATGTTAGCTTAGCTATTTTCCATTGGAGGATCGGAGGATGTTTATTTTAAAAGATCTCCATTGGCTTCCAGTTACTTACCAGACAGAATTTAAGTGACTTAAGGCTTGATTATGCATAAGACTGTCTCTCCAGCTAAGAACCTGTCTTGAAGATTCCCTCTCCCTCGCCCAGCCCCGTTTATTTTCCCTGGCTAAAAGCTCAGGTTTGGATATACAGGAAATGATCTTTCAGAGCCATGCTCTGGAAATACCTTTTCCACAGAGGTGTTCTGGACTGCTCCCCTTGCAGTATTTAAGAAGATGGTTTAAAATTTTTTTGTCAAGTTGCTAAATTTTAATTATTTTAATCTTTGTTTTAATTGCTTTTGTTTTCTTAAGTTTTATACACTACATTTTTGTCTTTGTCAGATGCTCAAATAAACCCACTAAGAAATAAAATAGAAATATATAGTGCAATGATTGAGCGTTGCAAGCCTATTGTGCATATAGAGATATGTGTCCGGCTGAATTTGGTGAGGTTTATTCTCAAACATGAAAATAGTAGGACTGTGGGCTTTTAAACCAAATTAAGGAACATCAGCAGATTGTAGTTACAAAGTTGTAGCAGTTTCTGTAAAAAGGCGAGCCCTGGTTCACTCTCCCCATTGTTTTATAATATATAAATAATACATCTGGAAAAACAAAATTATGATTTGTGCTTCTTGTTGCATGCATTAGATATGTTTTTTTAAAAAAATAAAAATAAAGAGAGCTATGCTATCAGAGCGCTCCTTTCTCTGCTCCTAGCTACTGGATAAAGAAATAATCGTTTCTGATGTTCTGGGGACACAATGGGAGGTGATTGATTAAAGTTAAGCTTCTGAGCTAAATTTATCCCCTGCTCACTTCGCTTGTTTGTCTGCAGTTTTGAACTGATGTACCACTGTCTTCTTCACGAGCAATGGTGGGATTCAATTTTTTTTACTACTGGTTCTGTGGGCGTGGCTTGGTGAATGTGGTGTGGCTTGGTGGGCGTGGCTGGGGAAGGATTCTGTGAAATCTCCATTCTTTCCCCACCCCACTAACCTGCTTTCCAGCTCGGTTCTCTTGTGCAGGGCAAAAAGATCCAGCCAATCAGCTGGGACTCGGGAGGCAGAGAATAGATGGGGATGGGGCCAGTCAGAGGTGGTATTCCAAACTACTCAAAATTTCCACTACTGGTTCTCCAGAACTGGTCAGAACCTGCTGAATACCACCTCTGTTCACGAGGCTTTCCCTTTCCCTTCACCTTCATGGTGCTTTGTATTTCTAATCTGAAAGCTGCTTGAAGCACGAGCCAGAGATAAAATTATACACTGTCATCAGTTTCCCTTCACAGATAATCTGTGTTTGCGATGGAAAGTTATACAGTGAAAGTAAGACTTTCAAGACCTTCCTTTCCTGACAAAAATCACATTATGTACTTTTTTCAAGGCCTGTGGAGATGAGGGAGGGGACATAGACAGGGAAATGTTTGCTTGTCAAATATCAGAACAAACAGCTTTTTAAGAAATTGCATCCCCCTGCATTTTTCTACTTCTCCGAATTGACTTTATTCCATTTACTTCCCTCCTACTAAAGGCAGGTAGTAGGTTTCTACATAGACAATCTATGATTCTTTTTTGAATGAAAATGTTTTGGGTATCATCACAGTTACTATGTTTATATGTATGGTGTATGTGTACACTTTTCCTTGCTCAGGTCATACAGACATTACATGCAGTCCTGTCTGCAAATGAACACATTTAAATTCTCCATCTCTTCTAGCTCAACTTGTACAATAAGAAAACTCAAGTGTATCCAATCTGGAACTTAGGCACTGAAGTTCCCAGAATTCCCAATCAGTGTGGCTGAGCAATTTTGGCTGACAAATTCTGGCATTTGTTGTCATTTCAGATCTGGAGGGTGCCAGCTTGCTGGCCATGCTGGTAATGGGTAGAACAGGTGTTTGGAACAATAAGTAGCAAGAAGGTTGCCCATTTATAATACCAACTAAATTCTTTACAGAGTCTAATAAATGTAAAATCTAAATTAGAAGTAGAAGTGGATTGCCAAAAATGTTCCCCTAGCTTGAATCTTTGCATTTTATTCTCCTCTTCAAGTACTTAACTTGAACTCTGGGAATATATCCTACCTTAGACTTCAAGAGAATGAATACTCAGGAAATGTCTCATTGCATTCAGTTGGGATTGCAACTATATTGTGCCCAGAGGAATCCAGCTTTTTGTTCAGATCCAAAGCATTCAAGATGGCACCTTTATATAGCAAACACCTAGAGTGGCCTAAGAGTAAGGGATGACTCGCTCGGGATGGAGATCATTTAAAAGATAAGAGCTTTTTAGGAGATAACAGAAACAAAGCTTTTATTACTATGAATAAAATATTGTACACGTATCATAGCACCAATCTGTAGATGAGAAACTGGTAAATGGAAAGCAGGGTGTAACATATGGCAAGATGATTTCCCCCCTCCCTTAATCACAGTGGTAATATAAACAGGTAAAAGCAGAGCTCCTCCTTTAATGGGTGCTCTGTGGGAAGGTAATTACTTATGGTCAAAGCTCCTTGAAATCCTTAAAGAAAGGTGTTACATGAGAAGACAGAACTGTTAATGGTGTTTGTAAACCCATTGAAGTTCTGCTAATGAGATTCTGTTTCATCTATTATACAGTGGAGAAAAGAATGGTGATCAACCCATTCAGAATGCTAATCAGTTGTACTGGAAGACTGTGTTTGAAGTGGAAGATAATGTAAGAATCTTTCCTCACCTGCACCTATCACAATATCATCATGCTTTGCAACATCATTTTTGCCCCGTGTCCTCATCACCTTCATTTCATCTCCAGTCCATGACTTAGGCTTAAGATGGTTTTAACATAAAGCTAAACAGCATCAAATGACAGCCACAACTCTATTTTCCATCTCCTCCCCAGAGGGAAATGTGTTGTAAGCTTCAATGATTGACAAAAGAGTGGAGTGGCAACCAGGTAATTAAAGATGATTAAGGGAGCACTTGGTTGCCATGAATGCATTTAAATCTCCAGGATCACCAATTATGTGTGAGGGCCGTTGATTGAACTTGGGGTTGTCATTTCAGAGCCACTTTGTGTGATTTTTGGGGACTGGGGAAAAGGAAATGTCTATTTTCAAAAAGATGATGAAGAGGAAAAGGAGCTGTGCTACAATAGATAGATCACTTGATGCCAATAAATTTTCCTCATTTATTTAAAATATTTTGTCCCACTTTTCTATTTAAGGAATGCTCAGAGAAGCATTTGTGTATGCTACCTTGAGTTCCTGGAGGAAAAAGGGGTTATAAATAGAATAATTCAATAGTTTAAAAAGAAATTTTAAAAGTGCATACAAGTGTAAATTTACATACTTATATGATTACACAATATCTTTCATGTAAATGTGATGTAAAGACCTGAAAAGAAGTTAAAAATAGTGGTCAAAAAAATAGAAAATGAAATAAGAGGTAGGAAATGCAGCTCAATATAGTATACATAAATACTGTGCATTATTCCTTTTGCTGAGTATCTCTCCTTGCAAACCAAGGAGCTTATACATTCCTTTTTGGTTTTTAAATCAGAATCAGAATAGAGCTGGAAGGGACCTTTGAGATCTTCTCGTCCAGCCTCCTGCTCTATTTCAGACAAGTGGCTGTCCAGTCCCTTCTTAAAAACCTCCAATGATGAAGCACACACGATTTCTGACTTCTGTTACACTGGTTATTTTTCCTTGCTGTTATGAAGTTTCTCCTTAATTCCAGATTGCTTCTCTCCTTGATTAGTTTCCATCCATGGTTGCTTTGTCCTGCTTTCTGGTGCTTTGGAAAGTAAATGACTGGAATGGAAATTTTGGGCTCAGTTGTGACTGTAAGAGTAGAACTACCCATAAATAATTCAAGCTGGCGAAAATAACTAATACTTTCTCCTCCATTTTTCCTTACAACAATAACTCTGTGAGATGAGTTGGGTGGGAGAAAATGACTGGCCCATACAGTGGCATGCCAAATGTATGACTATAACTCATCATCTTCCAGCTTCTGGCCAGGTGCCTTCTCTGATTTAATCCCTATATAACCAAACCATTGATATTTCTTTTGTATTGGTCACACACTTTTATATTCAGTTTACATTGATTCATCCCTGATTTGTTCTTGAACAAATTGTGCTTCATTGTGTCATGTTACCAATTCCTACTTCTTTCATCTCACTTTTATGTTTCCTCTGACATACAAGTGGGTGGAAGCACACTTTCAGACACTGGGGTTTTTCTGCTTTTAATAAACATTTATTCCCACCCACCCCCAAAGACTACCATGCAACTATTTTTTTAACCATCATTTGCAAAAAAAAAAAAAAATCTATTAGTTTCCCCATCTTTTCTAATAATGTTACTGATGAACATTTGTTGATCTGATTGTTCCAGATTTTCACCATTTATATATCTTGCAATTCTTACTTAATTTTTATCTTGAAGACAAGTACTTTGGTCTTTGATACATTTATTTTCAGATCTGTATTATTTGTTGAATTGGGTAAACAATCTAACATTTGCTGCAAATTATTTGGATTTCCTACTCAGTAATATTGCATGATGGTCTATTGGTCTACAGGCAAAAGCACTATCATGTACTCAGCCTATGTACATCTGATGTTTCCACAAACATTCCTTAAACATTTTTCCGTAAGTGCATTAAATGATCAAAGAAATATCATTCTCTCTGTGCAATCACAATTTTAAAAAAAATTCTGTCTTTAAAACTATGACTTTAAAATGCTGTTGATGCACTTCAGCCTTCAATAAATCAGTAAGAAGAGTGAGAAGTACAGGAAAGCTGAGAGGATAAATCAAGGATTGGAATTAGACTTTATGCCGTGAGGAATTCTCCAAAACAGGAACTGAAAAAGCCCACTTCCAGATGGAATAGCCTTCTGTGAGTCTGACTTTGCAAGGAGTGGAAGGTAATAAAGAAGCCACTCTAGCTGTTCTTACTGACCAGCAAATTGTGCAAGAACAGGTACATGCAGAGACATTTTTGCGAATTTTCCTTAGTCTGTCTTACTGTACAGAAAAATATTGCAGTTCAGTGTTATTGAAATCAGAGAGCACACAGGGGAAAGCTGTTGAATAAAATGATAAGTGATGAATTTCTTTGATAATAATCATGAGATAAATGGAAATAATGTACATGTATGTAGCTGGCTTCAAACATTGTAATAAGGCATGTTATGATTCATTCAATTTTGATTTAATAAGTTTGGTGATGCTCCCAATGGTGATGCTCCCACAGTTGGAATAACCAATTGGTTATTGGATAACCAATCTGGTTATTCCAACTGTGATCGAAACAAACGGTGATTTAATATGATGTGTGAACCTGATCTATATATGTGAGCAGTAGGTGGTAATGTACTGTGATCATCTGCTGTTGTTCTGAGAGTTTTCTACATTAATTTATTCAATAAGACTTAATGAATCCAACAAGGATAATGAGCAGCCTTTGTTTCATGCTGAAAATCTTAGAACTAAACTCTTCACTATTCTGTTCATTGCTTCTAGTTCTTTGTTGGTACTGCCTACTGCCTTGATTATAATTACAAAGGTTAGCATCAGTCTCCTTTACATTCTAGGGGACAGTTGAATTGAATGCATTATTTTTGTCCTCTTTCAAAATAAAGCAAACACAGTTCAGATATAATAAACCTTTTTATTATAAAGTCATTTAAAAATCACCTTAGTGCATCTGTGCACTGAACTAGCCTGCTGATTTAATCTGAAGATGTAGATGAGTTGATTAATTAGTAAGGATATTTATTAAATGGTGCTTGAATCTTATTTTGATTGGATCTGAATTCAAAAGGAGATTATTTTACATCGAAGAATTAACCGAAGCTCACTGGGAGACATTTGCTTTGTATGCAAAAGACTCAGAATCAATCCTTGGTATTCCCAGGTAAAGTTTGGAGAAGCTGTGGAGATATTGTTTATATCATCCTGGACAGGAACTAATTTTAAAAAACCAATGATCTGGCAAAAGGTTCTTATTTTAACAGAGTTTTAATAAATAGGATTCAACATAGAAGGGCAGCCCTCATATCTAGACTGGCTAAACACAAAATGAATCTAAAAAAGTAATATTCAGAGTAACATTAAAACTCACCTAAAACCTCAAGTAAAAATCCCTTACCCAGGAGAAATAAATATTGAACATAAATATTGAATATTGAACGTAAATATTAAATGTGGAAAATGAATTACTTGTTCCTCCTCTCTTCCTGAAACCTACAGACTTCTGAAGTGAGATACTTATCTGCATTGTGACAAAAGAGTCAGTCAATTTGTCCTTTCACACTAAGAACTCTCTTCTGAACTCATCCATTGTGAGTGAGATTAAAATTAACTCAATTAAATACACCAGAGAATACAATTCAATACATAAGTGACAAATTCTAAATTATGAAGGTATTGCATTCTGCCCCTACAGCCTCCCCCATTAAAATTCCTGCTCTTTTAAGGAATGAAAGAAAGCCCCATACAAAGAGCTTTCATGTCTAAAAAGAGATTTGAAAGTTATCTTGAACCCCTTAAAGCAGTGGTGGCTAACCTTTTCACCACCAAGTGCCCAAAGTATGTGCATGTGCATCCCCGAAATACAATGCGTGCATGTCCCCCACACATGTGCCCTACCCCCACGCATGCACTCCATCCCCTGCATGCGCCCCTCCTCCCACACATGTGTGGCAGAGACCCAAAGACCAGCTGGCTGGGGGGAGGCACATATTCATACACGATGGAGCTGAGCTGGGCAACAGTTCACACACCCACAGAATGGGCTCTGTGTGCCATCTCTGACATGCATGCCATGACATCATGGCCTTAAAGGAATTGGGAGTCTATAAAAGTAGCAAGAAAAGGGCATGTAATTTATTTAAATAGCTTTTATAAACACAATCCATTTCAGGCTATCTCTTTGTTAATGAGGTTAAGGTTTTACGGGTGTTTGTATGTAGCCAAGGGAGACAGAAAATAAGAGCATTTAGCCTATTTCTGACTCTTAATCTCATCTCGTTTTATTGTGCTATTTCAACCTTCTTTTATGCTGCTTTAATTCAATATTTATTTTTCTATCACTATTATATTCTACTTGCTAATTACATTCTTCTCATTCAGCAGTAAGTCATTTTGTGGTCTCTAAATATTACTGAACTACAATGCACAGCAGTCTAGTCACCTGGACCAGTGGTGAGGGATGCTATGGAAATTGGCAAAATCAAGAAGGATCTGGTACTTTCTCTTAAAAAAAAAATCCAAAATATACAACTGTTGCTAAAAAAAAGCTATTTTAAAAACAAAGGAAAACAAAACATCAAGAAATACAAATTGCAGAAAAAAATCATAGTTAAATGGTTAACATTAACTATTCATTTAACTATGTTAAAAGAGAAAAGCATATGTGGAAGACAAATTGTGTGTAATTTAGATTTATCACATGGAACACTTAATTTAAAAAAAATTGTGTGTTGAATAAGCCATATTATCGTGGTTCTCACTTAAAGTTGCACACAATCAATTAAGTCACTTTATGGCTTATATTATGTGTTGGCCCAGATATTGTCAGTATAGTTACATGCTGTACAGGGTTGTGACTCGGCTGTCTGAACATGGTTATTTCAAGCTTAAATGAGAAGCTATTAACCATACTTGATAGTTGATCAGTCTTCTTAAGCAATATGTAGTAGCATGTCATTCAAAACTGAACTAATAATTAGCTGATATTTAAGCATCCTTTAGTTCTTCAGGATGTGGAATAGAGGAACAGAAGAGACCAAAATAATAATAATAATAATCAAATGCTGGGTCTTCTCCATGGCTGTGCAGTGTCAAGCTTGTTACAATCAGAAGTAATATTTTATTTCTTTTACTTTTAAAATTTGATACAAATCTGCTGTATAACCTTAATGGTTAATTTGTACAGCCTTAATGATCTGCTTCTGTCCCTGAGCCTAGAGCTCTGGATGTGTAACACAGCCTGTTTCCTGGGTTGTGTGAATGGCTGTTTATTTTTCCTGGCTGTTGGATGTTTTAATTCCTTGTATATGTATTTGTTTTGATTTACTGCAGGTAGTCCTTGATTTATGACCACAACTGAGCCCAAAATTTTGTTGCTAAGTGAGATATTTGTTAAATGAACGTTGCTCCATTTTATGACCTTTTTTTGCCACAGTTGTTAAGTGAATCACTGTAGTTGTAAATAACATGGTTTACATAGTTCTAAGTATGAACCAGTTGCCAAGCATCTGAATTTTGATTGCATGATCATGGGGATGCTATAAAGGTTTTAACTGTGACAAATGGTCATAAGTCATTTTTTCAGTGCTGTTCCAGCTTTGAACAGTCACAAAAGGGACTATTGTAAGTCAAGAACTACTTGTACTTAATATTAATAGCTGCTCCACATTGTGTCTTTGAGAAGGAAAGCAATAAAAATCAAATGAATGTGTTGTTGAATATTTAATTGTACTGTGGGGTCTTTGCAGTGGTGGGATTCAAATTTTTTTACTAACGGTTCTGTGGGCGTGGCTTGGTGGGTGTGGCTTGGTAGGCATGGCTTGGTGGGCATGGCAGCAGAAGGATACTATAAAATCTCCATTCCCACCCCACTCCAGGGGAAGGACACCGTAAAATCTCCATTCTCTCTCCACCCCACTAACCTGCTTTCCAGCTCCGTTCTCCTGTGCAAGGCAACAAAAGAAGACCCAGCCAATGAGCTGGGACTTGGGAGGCAGAGAATAGATGGGGGCAGGGCCAGTCAGAGGTGGTATTCCAAAGTACTCAAAATTTCCACTACTGATTCTCTGAACTACTCAAAATTTCCACTACCAGTTCTCCAGAACTGTTCAGAACCTGCTAAATACGACCTCTGGGTCCTTGTTTTCTGAACTTGGTTGTTTTCATGCAGATGTTTACTGATGTTTCAGTTCTTTAATGAATTAGGTAACAAGAGAGCTTATAGGGAGAAAAGGTTTGCTGTTATTTTATGGACATTTTATATACATGATGTTACTAGGTAACATTAGCTGTGCTAATAGGGAGATGGGCTTGTTCTAATTTTATATGTATATAAAATGAGACCAAACCCCACTCCCTGTTAGCACTGCTGATGCTAGTTAGTTTGAAAATGAAACTTCTACATGAAAATATCCAAGATCACAGAGCATCAAGGACCCCTGTCAACCCTGACTACAAATATTGTCTTCTAATTGTGCTGTAATATTGGAAACAATTTGATTAGAGGGGGGAGGGGGCACTCAAAAATAATTGGGCAGCAATAGCACGGTGGGTGCTGTTTCTGAAACCAACACGTCCCTCAGAAAATCCAAGCCACCTTTTCGTTTATCATTCACCTTATTGACCTCAATGGTTTACAACTGTGCTGTCAAAGAGCCTGCATGTCTTATAATGACTCAGTCCAGCCATTCAGAAGTCATTGTCCTGTATGACAAGGGAATAAGGTCACAGAAGGGTCAAACTGATTCACGAAAGAGAGAGAGAGAGAGAGAGAGAGAGAGAGAGAGAGGGAGAGAGGGAGAGAGAGAGAGAAAGAAAAAGAAAGAAAGAAAGAAAGAAAGAAAGAAAGAAAGAAAGAAAGAAAGAAAGAAAGAAAGAAAGAAAGAATGAATGAATGATGGACTATGTTCTATATGACTGTAAACATCTCCCATAATTTTGGCACATGATCTGTCTTTTGGTTGTGTTTGGTTGATGATTTTAGTTTTCTCTGGTTGTTTAATGATCCAATTAATCCTGTCTCTTTTTTCAGCACAATTTCATTCTGAGTTACATGGGTACATACGTTATTCATTTATTTAAAGAATTTATATATGTCATCTGCTCCCTTAATGTGGCATGTAAGATACTATAAAAACATAATTAATGTCCATTTAAAAATGTAATGATCAAAACACACAAATGCTCAAATGGTGGCATTTGGGAATGTAAACAAATATTGAGAGCCTTGTTATATTACAATTGCATTGACCGTTTAATCTGTGATATGAATCTTGCCAAAGAAAAAACTGAATCCATTAATATAACATTCTGTATATTCATAATAGAACCACAAAATATACCCCACTGATGTTCCAATACCAGATGTGGGGAGCATGTAATTCCATATATACCTTGGTTCTTAGACTTGTAGAACTTTAATTCTTTAATTCCCCAAACTTGGCTATTTTAAGACTGTGGACTTCAACTCCCAAGTTAGGGGACCCTTGTTCTATGAGTACCTTGAACTAGACTGCAAAGTCAGCCAACAACCAGGAAAATAGTTTCAGGATTAAAATAGTGCGGAACCCAGAGAAGCCCTTTCAAACACTCACGATACCATATTCTAGATGAGCTGTAATACTCTAGAGCTTTACTGGCTGAGGAATTATGGGAGTTGAAGTGCATAAGTCTTAAAGATGTCAGGGTTGGAGATCCCTGCTCTAGAGAGTATTGACAGCTCACACAATGAAGAGCACATTGCAATAGTCAACCCTGAGATTGCCAACAGATGAGTAATTGAAAACAGGACCTGCCTCTGCAAGTAAGTATGGACTTGCTCTGTCAATCAAGGTTGACAAAAAATCTCTTTTCCACTAATGTTATGTGGCTGTCCAGCATCTCAGCACTAGAAAGATACCCTGGTGGCAGAGTTGCTCCCCAAAGGGAATTCAATCCCACCCAGAGAGCACTCATGATCAAAATCTTAAAGAGTTTGGAAGAGCACCTGCGTAACCATCTCTGTCAGTTCACTCAGGTATTTGCCAGGTATACCAACAGAATTCCTGTGTTCCTCTGTCCATTCAGAACAAGATGCATACTGTTCAAATGGGCAAAGACAACTAAACTGATTTTGGTGAACATTTTCACTCAATGAAGTACATTTTTAATTTTATGAAGTACATGTTTTCTTTTATATGAATAAGATTTTGACCTTTCAAAATCAACAGGAAGACTGATTTAATTCTTAAAAATGCAACCCACTAGACAGATAGTTTGTAATACATTCCTAACATGAATAGTCCAGACAGAGAATAAACAGAGACTGAAGTCTAGGACTTAAGTTAACAGATCTCAAAGTCTTCCTAGCCACAGAATTTGTAGGGTGAAATGAATCACATGGGAAAATGATATTGTGCTGTGCATAAGAAGGTAGTTACAAGCAGAAAGTTAAGGGAAGGGGCAGTTCCAAGAAATCAAATCTGTGTTTGAAGGATAAATCGTTCAAATGAGAGTCAGCAGGTGAAACAATATTGGTCTCTCCTCTGTCCCCTGATCATAGTTGAAATTATAGCTGCAATAACATTCCCCAGCCATTTGTCATTGTGACATTATAGTCCTGCAGAGGTCAAGCCTGCATCAAGATGCATTGTACTCCAAAAAATAAGCCATTTGGATTCTACTGTAGAATCCTTGGTTCAATATGAATTCTAACTTACGGTTCCCGTATTACTGAAAAATTAGATATACCCACATGGTTTGCATTCACATACATTTCTCAGTTTTAAAATTGCACACCACTAAACCATAATGGGTGGGTTCACAGCTCATGTTAAATCAAAGACAAATTGCTTGTACTCAGAAACGGTGATCTGCTTAAAAACATTGATCCACTCCAAGCCCACATATTGACTGGAGTGAATTGATATTGTCATACAATAAAACTTGTAGGGAAGTACATCAGGGAAAATTTTGGAGTTTTGGAGATTTGCGTATCAGCTTCTAAGAAATTGATGGCAATGGAAATAAGAATTGTAAAAGACTTCCACTACTTGACATAAAGTCCTTCAGACTTTCCCCAAACTAGGGATATTATCTTTAACTGGCAAGTGCTTTCATTCTCAAAAATTACTGGGCTGAAAAAAAGGATTAAATGTGAGTAGAGTAGAGTAGAGTAGAAATAGGATAGGATAGGACAGGACAGGACAGGACAGGACAGAAGAGCTGGAAGGGAGGTAAACCCTACACCACTTCAGACAAATGGTTTTCCAATCTCTTCTTAAAAACTTCCAGTGTTGGAGCATTCTCAACTTCTGGAGGCAAATTGTTCCACCGAATAATTGTTCTGTCAGGAAATTTCTCCTTAGTTTTAGGTTTACTTCTCTTCTTGATTAGTTTTCACCCATTGCTTCTTGTCTACCTTCAGATGCTTTGGAGAATAGCTTGACTCCCTCTTCTTTCTGGAAGCCCCTGAGATATTGGAACCCTGCTATCATGTAGTCCTTCTTTTCATCAGCCTAGACATACCCAGTTCCAGCAGCTGTTCTTTATATGTTTTAGCCTCCAGTCCCCCAATCATCTTTGTGATTCTTCTCTGTGCTGTTTCTAGAGTCTCAACATCTTTTTTACATCATGGCAACCAAAACAAGGGAGTTAATATGTGCAGTATCACCCATGCCTGGGGGATATTGTGTCAGAAACTGATTAAAAACCTATTGGGACAAAACTTTTCACAAGCAAACACAACAGAAAGTAAAGTCTGTCAAGGTGTTTCCAGTTCTTTTAAAAGATTAACCACTATTTTGACCAGCCTTTTGGACCATCAGTGTCAGGAAAAGTGACTTTCACTGCAATCACTCACAAAACTGCAGTAATGAAACCTTGATTTAATAAGCCACCATTCACAAGAGATGAAGTGAATCAAATTTATTTTCAAATATATCCCCCCAATGCTGAACTAATTGATTCCATCCAAAACCATGTGTATGAATTAAACATACGTTATTTTACATAATTCATTTGCACCTATTTATTTCATTTCTGTACATTTATGTCATTTTATTTGTTCATCAACCTGAAAACAGCCAGAATTGAAGCCAATTTGCAGAAAATTGCATTGAGGTCAATGCAAGGAGGTCAATGCAAGGATTACTTCAATTGATATAAAAGATATTTATAGAAATATAAACTGTTAAAATATCATGGAAAAGTTAAATGAGATATAGTTCACAAAGCAACTCCTCAATATCTGTATATTTTAATGATGTAAATTGCAACTATGATTATATAAACAAAGTAAATACAGTAAAATTACTAGAAAAAGGAAAAAAACAAGACCATAGTAGTAGTCTCACTATTTACATTGATTTCTCAAAAATAGAAGCATTCGTATTTGCATAAAAACACAAAAACAATACAAGTATGATAAATTTTAAAGATCAGTCTATTATTTCTAGCTTTGGCAGAAAATTCTGTTCTGCCATTTAGCTAACAGATATTTTCATGCCATTCTGCTTTTTGTCTGATCTGCCAAAGACTTTTTGACAAACTCCCTGCATAAATGTTCCTGTTTGCTCACTTGACTTCACAAGGTGGAAAGCTGGGTTGACCTTGTGGTATATTTTTCAGCAGTATTTGCTGGTTAATATGAGAGCTTCAGTACAAAATGCCTGCAGGACAACATTTTCTTCTTGGCCATGTACATCTCTACAGCTCTGAATTCCTCATAGGAATCCAATTATCTTTCTTTAAATAGTGAGATTTTATATATATAATTTAATTCACAAATTCATTCATGCCTGCACAGTTTCAAAGTTCTGGAATAGGTAGAATTGTGTCTTTTAAAAAAATGTTCAGTTTCATTCTTCGAGCAGCAACATCTGGAGATGAAGAGATGAGCATCAAAATCATTGCCAATCTACTGCTCTACTTGGAATATGTAGTACAGCATTTAAAATTGAGGATTATTTCCCTGAAAACATTGCAACAGTAGATATAAGATATGAGGAACATTTTTCTGTAGAAGCCTGCCAATTATTGGTAGCAATGTTTAGGTAATTCATTTTTAAGTAGACAAAAAGGAGGAGAAGGTTTTTAGGAAGTTTTAGGAAGAACCATTATTAGAGGTCCACTGTTTAAAAAAAAAGCGTTTTACTGATATTCTGCCATGTAATAATTATAAATCACCCAGAGTCCTACGCTGCTGTTGCTAAGAGACACATTTCTCAGGATCCAAGTATCCATCTTTTTGTGATGTCATTGTAGTAACTGTCCTTGCTAACAGTAGAAAACCCCACAGTTTGATACCATCAAAATGTCCATTCCAGGACAAATTTTGCAGCAGGCAGGAATCTGAGGGAAGCAGTTTCACTTAGTTCAAACTGACATGAGTGATCCTTACTTGGAAAGGTGGCACCTTATACTGACTGAAGCTAGAAGCTTCAAGTTGTTTCCAGGGGTGCGATTCAACAACTGGTTTGGTTTGAGCGTTTGCTACTGACCTCCAGCAATCCCTGTATGTTAAACAGCTGACGCACGGCAATCCCCTATGCCGTGTGAATCAGCTGAGCTTGAAAAACAGGATATAAAACACAGCCTTGAGCCTGGGCAGGCGGGCCCAACAGCTGACTGTCAGAGCAAACCGAACCAGTTTGCTCCCAGCTGATCCTCGGAGCTACCGGTTCTGGTTGTTCCCTATAGAAGAACATTTTTATTCCAAGTTGCCGTATTTGTGCCTGCTAAAGACTAGTGATTATTACCTTTCATGTGTTGTAATTTTAAGTAATTACTCCAATTAACTATTTGATTAAACAGTTAATTAAAATTATAGCACATGGTAATATCCATTCATTTGAACTGTGAAGAAAAATGAAAACATATAGGATTGATTAAGTGTTTGGATTTTATTAAGAGCATGCAGGTGCAAATTTGATAATTAAATAAGCAGGCACAATTACTTGTTTATTGAAGCCACTCAAGAGCCTATCAAGCTGTGGTACACTTCTGTGCAAGGAAGGAAAAGTCACGTCGTTACAGAAAAATACCTTTTTAAAATATGGCTGTTGAAATTAAGATTTTTTTTTTTTAAATGTTTGAAATCCATATGTGGATATTCTATCTCATTTCTGCAGAGTCTCTCCTGTTTTTGATATAGATTTTAATTTGATAAAAAATAAACTTGTCTTAATTTATTTAAAGTATTTCCTTAGATTGTCTTTTCAGGCATATATCACAACACTAATGATACATCACTTTATGGTGCACAGGGGCACATACATAGTGATTTCTCCTTTTGCTTTTCTGCCACAATATGGAACCTGTTCTATATGTAAAGTGGGTGATTCCAAATCTACAAACCTGATTGGTCAATAAAATGAACATTGGATTGGTTCACTAGGAACCAATCCAAAGAGCTGCTAAAAGGCGGCAAATCTAAACAAATGCCATTGGCTGCAAGCAGGCAAGCCAGCCTGTATAAAAGGCTGGCCTCAGCTTCAGCCAAGTGTTCCTATTTACTAACTAGTTGAAGAATAAACTTTTTGTTGTTGGAACCCGGTCTACCTCGTGTGTTTTCCGAACAAAACAGAACCTTAGTCCACTATTCCTAAAGACAGACCGGCCTTGAGGATGGAAGTTTGCTGGCGACTAAAAGCACCACCAGAGGTGGAATAAGCTTTTTGTTGGTTCTCCTGTCACATAGATGGATCTCTTTATCTCCAGCCACAATTTTTCATTTGTGAAGGACACCAGGTTTTTCTACCATGGCCTTTAGCTAAATTAAATCTGGTAAACTTCTCCTCTGTTTTCTTTTTCTTTTTAAAATGTTAGATCTTTGATAATGTTATTGCAAAATGAAAACACATGAAAATGCAATGCAAAAAAAACTCCTTCAAATGCTTAGGCCTAGAGTGAGGTTTTGTTTTGTAATTTGTTTCATATTTACATGGGTTTTAAAAAAAAATATTTTTGTGTTCTGGATAAAATGATCAATGGCTGAAATGCAAGTAATGTCATATTTCCGCTTACACTTACATCTAACTTTTATTGTGTGAAATACATGTTTGTGAGAGTGTGTATGCTTGTCTGTATCTCAGTTTTTAAAATACAGATAGCCCTTGAGTTATGACCACAATAGACCAAATTTTTGTTGCTAAGCGAAACATTTTTGCCCATTTTACAATATTTCTGGGTTTCTTTCAATGTGAATCACTGCAATTGTGAAGCTAGCAAATTGGTTGTTAAATGAATCTGGCTTCCCCATTGACTTTGCTTGTCAGAAGATTGCAAAAGGTGATCATATGACCTACGGGATGCTTCAACCATCATAAATATTAATCAGTTGCAAAGCGTTCAAGGTTTCATTCACATGTCCATGGGGATGCTGCAAAGGTTGCAAGTGTGAAAAATGGTCATTAGTCACTTTTTCAGTGCCCTTGCAACTTTGAATGGTTACTAAATAAACTGTTGTAAGTTGAGGACTATCTGTACTTAATTCTTCAATGTATGCTTTGAAACCAGGTTTGCAATTCGTCCACTAATTTCAGTTTATTTTCTATCAGTAATACGTAGGAATAGCTTTGGGATGGACATCTGCTGCCGAAAAGGATCAAGAAGCCCATTACAAGAACTTTACAACCCAACCCAGGTGAGTTCCCTCTAATCATTCTGGAGACACTGTTCTTACCTCTTTTACAAAGAAACTTCTACTCTACTTCTACTGCTAATGAGCCATGGTGGCACAGTGGTTAGAGGCAGGCTACTTTTGCTGACTGCCGGCTGACTGCAATTTGGCAATTCAAATCTCACCAGGCTCAAAGTTGACTCAGCCTTCCATCCTTCTTCCAAGGCAAGTAAAATGAGCACCCAAATTGTTGGGGGCAATATGCTGACTTTGTAAACTACTTAGAGAGGGCTGTAAAGCACTGTGAAGTGATGTATAAATCCAAGTACTATTGCTATATAGCAGGGGCCTTCAAACTTGACAGCTTTAAGACTTGTGGACTTCAGCTCCCAGAATTCCTGCTCCAGTCATGTTAGCTCAGGAATTCTGGGACTTGAAATCCACAAGTCTTAAACTTGCCAAGTTTGAAGACCCTTGCTATATAGTGAAGTGCATTAAGATGCCAAGAAAAAAAGGATGTCCTACCTTTGCTTATCTCAGAGTGCCCGTGAGTCCTTATCTTCTGTGGACAGAGCAGTAAAGTAGTGACAATACCTGCAGACTTACAGTATCTTTGTTTTCTTAATTGTTTGGAAGTAACTGCTGATGGTGAAAATGAAAATATAGAGGAAGAGAGTGAAAAACCTCACTATGGTGCTAACTGAAACCTGTTCCAGAGGGGGGAAAGGTATTAACTTCTTATATGAAAGAAACAGTGTTTGTGCACTTTAACCACTAACACATTTCATTTTGAAGCTTTTGTGGATCACAATTCACTTCATTGTAGGTTTGGAATATTGTCTTGAGAAAAGACGTATTGTAAACATAGTGTATGTTGTATCTCCCCCTGTTATTTGTGGGAAAGAGAAGAAAGGAATTGTAAAAAGAAAGATATTAAAAAGTCGTGAAATTTATTGTAATTGTAAACAAAAGAGGTAGTTCGATTTGGCAGATATTCTCTATCAATCAGCTGGTCTAAACATGTATTGTAATTAAACAAAATATCTGTATGTTCTTATTCACATATGTGTTCAATTATTTCAGGTATCAGAGAAGTAGAATACAATCCCCATTTTCTGTTGCATCTTGGAAGAGAAAGTCCTTTCAGGGATTGCAAACGTTATAGGAAGTAGATGATTTGGGAAACCCAACTCTTCTTTAACAAACTAATCGAGATTAGTCATCTACAAACTACCAATTACCATAGTTTGGCAATAAAGCTTATGTGGCAAAAATTATTCTTGGGAATTGAACATATATTGCTCCTTTACTTAATGAATAATACCCATAGCAAGATTTTGTAACTGTAACCTTAAAATAAGGATAGTTTTAGCTATCCTTAGTTTTGCTAAGTACTAGTTTTAGGGGCTTCTGGTTTGGAGTTTCTTGAGGGGCTGATATCAATCTTGCAAGTCTGAAGATACATTTCTTCCCACTTGTTTTATGGCCCAAAGAACTAGGGAGGATTCATTCTGAGATACAGGTAGATCTCGACTTACAATCACAACTAAATTTATATTGCTAAGTGAGAAATTTGTTATGTGAGTTTTGCCCCATTTTACAACTTTTTTTGCCATATTTGTTAAGTGAATCACTGCAGGTGTTAAGTTAGTAAACTGGTTGTACAGTGAATCTGGGCTCCCCATTGACTTTCCTTGTTAGGAGATCACAAAACAGGATCTGTGATGACACAGGGTAGGATACCAAATAAACGCAGTCACAAAAAAACAGGTGAAGCCCCTTTTATTCCTTCACTTTGCTTCCAAGCTCCTAATATCCTTGACAGAAGACAAAAAACTCCCACACAAGCAGTTACAAGAAGGAAGGGAAAAAAAAAAAAACCAGGCAAGATAAGGTCTGGAGGAAGTCCACAGATAATAGAACAAACACTGGGAGGGACGCCAAACTCAGAGAAGAACCATAAACTCGAGATATTTCCATGCTTTGTTTCCAGCATTTGCCTGTATGCATGTCCGTCCTCTTATTCAGTTGTCACAGCTGCAGCCCATGAAGAGGATCAAGACCCTCTCCTTCTGAGTAGACGACGTCTTTCTCTTATTCTCTCCTCCCTGTGTGCCCTAGGATGGAGAGGGGATGGGCCTGGGTCCTCCTCTGACAGCCCAGCCGGCCTCTGCTCTTCCCCAGCCTCCTCCACAACCCCCGGAGCCACACTTCCACTCCCTGTCATCTGTTCCTTCTCTTCCCTCAGAGTCTGTCTCCACCAGGGGCATGACAGGATCAGGTGACCTTGGGACACCGCAACTGTCATAAAATATGAACATCTGAATGTAAATCACAGGATCATGGGGATGCTGCAACAGTCATAAGTGTGAAAAATGCTCATAAGTCATTTTTTAACTTTGAAGGGTCACTAAATGAACTGTTGTAAATCAGGGACTACCTGTATTTCCCACCCCCACACTCTTTCTGAGGGCTTCAATGCCTCTTATCTCACCATTGCTCAATATGTGATTCTTCCTCTTTCTCCTTATTCTCACAGACTGTTACACTATGGTTTTATGTTAGCAATAGATAGCGGGCACTATAACCATGTTTATTAGCATCAAGACTTGCTGATTATACAGTATATTTATTAACAATGAACAACATTTTGTGAAAATTGGTCAGATGTTAACAGAAGTGTCCTATAATAAATCTCGTAGTTAGATTTAATAAGTCACTAAGTGATTGAAATATTAACTTGACCATAAATTGGGCACCCTTTCATTTTTAACAGAAGTGCTAGAAGTTGAGAAGATGCATAATTGCCATAATGTGGGAATATTGAAATTGTCAAGATATTAATATAATGTCATTAAATGAGTCACAGTTTTACTTGAGATTGTATAAATTAGGGCAAGCCCTATGTATTGATAACTGGAAGAGGTAAATAAAACTATCAACAGAAAGAGAGTAAATCTGTCAAGAGGAAATAATAAAATCTATATTTATGAATGATTTATGTACTTACAGTACATAAAATTATGTACTAAAATCAGATGGATTCTGGCTTATGAATTCATAATACAAGATCAGTTTTAAAAAATAATTTAAATAACAAAATATATATTCCAATTAGTAATTTAAATTTCAAAGATAATAGCTAAATATAATTTACAATTTACTGATTTACCATCAATTTGTAATTAATATGCCCAGGACTTCTGGAATAGCCATGTTTTCACCTTTTTCTGCAAGATCCTGAGAAGGGAGAAACTCCTTATTTTAGATAGCAAGCTGAAGGACAGAAGCTGCTGCAAAAAAATACTCACTGTAGAGTCCTCTCCTGCCATTCCTCTTGGGAGGAAGAAGCTCTAAGTAACCAATCCTTAGTTGATTGGGAGGGAAGAGTAGTCTGTAAGATATCCAGTTTCTAAGCCAGGGTATCAAACTTGCATCGTCATGGCGGCATCATGTGACGTATCTGGACTTTTTCCCCCTTTGCTAAATCGGGAGTGGGTATGGCCAGCATGTGATTCATCTGGCCCGTGGACCACGAGTTTGACAGCCCTGTTCTAAGCTGTATATAATCAATGTAAGCGATAACTAGCACTCTGAATTGCACTTGGAAAACTACTAGTAACTAGGCAATTCCTGCAACAGTAGTATAAAATGGCAATATTCTGAGTATTGCATATGCATATACCCTAATTTTGTGGACCAGATGAACTTCATAAACAGCTCCACGTAAACTGAGTTTTAGTAATCCAAACTAGAGATGACATGGCCATTTTCATGCATCCTGTTTCAGATAAGGCACAAATGGCACTTTGTCAGCTCCTGCCAGTTTCCAACTGCTTTTCAAGCTGGAGGTATGAATTTGGGAAGATCTCCAAATTATGCTTCATTTCTTTGTGAACTGCAATCCCATTAATAAACAAAGGTGCAGCATTCCTGGAATCAATCAGTCTGTGAATCAACAGCCATTCCATCTTGTTTGCGTTGAGTCTCAGCCTGTTTTTCTCCATTCAGCCCGATAGCCTCCATATACCAGATCATGCCTTCTACTGCATTTCCCCATGGACCTGGGCTAGAGATATATCACTGAATATCAGCAGCATATTAATGATACCCCTATCTGAACATAGAGGTAACTTCTCCCATGATGGGAGAATGATGATACTTCATGATGATAGTAAACCTTTACCTGTTTTTAGTGAATAGGTGGTGAGGAAAATTTATTCTAACCTCTATGACTTACCGTTTCTGGGTATATTGAGAAGCATACAGTATGTGTTTGCTATTTCCCAGTTCCTATCGCTAAAAGTTATAAAATAGGATACAAGCATGAGACCTTTCAATAGATCTAAATTCCACAGAACCAATGAAAGTAACTGTATCCTGCTCTTTTGTGGGTAAGCAGTGAGTCCAGTTTGAGAATACTATTCTCTTTCATTCCTTTCTAATTATGTTTTCTCCAAATATTCACCATTAGAATTCCTTCAATGTCTTCCAACTGGGGAGAGCTAAGAATCAATGTTTAAATAAGGCCAGAATTTCTCATCAACATGATTGAATGGGACTTTTTCACAGATAGAGATTTGCCACCAGTACGCTGGCATTTCTGTTCATGTTGGATTGAAGGAAGGGGAAGAGGTGGGGAGATAAAGGAAGGGCAAGAAATGGTAATACTCCAGAGAGCATTCAGCTACCTTTTTGGACAGCTTTTGTGTATATAAATAGAGAGCGGGCACATGGCGTAGCAATATTCCAACAGTGCACTGTTGACATTCACAGTTTCTTTCAGAAGAGAGAAAATAGCAAAAGAACACCGGGCGGGAGAGGTGAACTGAGGTGAGCATCATTAATAGCCATCTTGAATGTCTCTCTCATCGCTTTCATTTACACAGCTTGGAGCAGGTATTTTAGAATTGCACTGAGGCAGGAAAACTCAAGAAGGCAGTTTTCTCATTAAGAAATATGCAACTTCTGATGAAAGGAGCTTCTTTCTAGATTTTCTTACCTGACAAGACCCCTTTGGGAAGCCCACATATTACTGTTCTTGCAAAACAATTCAGATAACAGATAATCAGAGTTGGAAGGGACCTTATAGGTCATCTAGTCCAGCCCCTCGCCCAAGCGGGAGACCCTACACCATTTCTGACAAATGGCAGTCCAATCTTTTCTTGAAAGTCTCAAGCAATGACGCCCTCACAACTTCTGAGGGCAAGCTTCCATTGGTTGATAGTTCTCACTGTCAGAAAGTTTCTCCTTATTTCCAGGTTAAATCTCTCCTTGTTCAGTTTCCATCCACTATTCCTTGTCTGGCCTTTAGAAAATAGCTTGACCCTTTCCTCTCTGTGGCAGCCCCTCAAATATTGGGACACTGCTATCGTGTCTCCCCTAGTCCTTCTCTTCACAAGACTAGCCATGCCCAGTTCCTGTAACCGTTTTTCATATGTTTTAGTCTCCAGTCCCCGAATCATCCTGGTTGCTCTTCTCTGTCCTTTTTCTAGAGTCTCAACATCTGTTTTGTAATGTGGTGAACAGAACTGGATGCAGTATTCTAGGTGTGGTCTTACTAAGGCTTTATAGAATGTCAATAGTACCTCACTTGGTCTCAGTTGTATCCCTCTGTTAATGCAATTTAGGATTGCATCAGCTTTTTTGGCTACTGCTGCACATTGCTGGCTCATATTTAGCTGGTTATCCACTAAGACTCCAAGATCCTCTCATAGTTACTGCTGTTAAGCCTGGTTTCACCCAGTCTGTGTGTACTTTTGGTTTTTCTTGCCTAAGTGTAGGACTTTACTTTTCTCCATACGACTCAGTGTTCTAGTCTGTCAAGATCCTTTCTTATCTCTTTATAGTCCTTGACACTCTCTGAGCTTGGTTATTGATGTACCTGTCTAGATAATAAAATGTCCGCAAGCCAACAGCCAAGCTGAGGGAGCACCAAGTACTCTACAGTTTGACCCTGGGCTATATATATTCTCTTCTGACATAATTCTTTACCTCAGCCTGTCAGCCTTGTAAGGCAATCCATGCAAGAAGCAGATCCAGAAGTACTAGCTCTAACTTTATTATAAGATTACAGTAACAGAATCCTGCAAGTCTCAGAGTGGGTCTCTCTCCTCTTGCCTTTATAAGTCCAAAAACTAGGGAGATTCTGAGATGCTTGCCAAGCCCCCCTCCCCCGCCATTCCTTCTGCAGAAACAGCTACAACTTATCTAACCATTGTCTAATCCAGTGATCCGCAATCCTGGCCCGGGGGTGGGGGAACGAGAGGAAATCACCTTTTGTGAGTGGCAGGCACATGCACAACTCCACTTGCACCTGCACTTGCCACTCGCACAAATGGAGCTTTGCACACCGCGCAAGCCTGTCACTCACACAAAGCCATCCCCTCTCCCCAGTTGGGCTGCCAAGCTGGAAAGGTTAGACAGAAAAGCTGCTCCCAGACTCCTCCTGACATACTTTATCAATATTGAGGAAACCCCAGCATTCCAGTCATTAACAGAATAGAGTTAATGTTAACATTAATTAACATTAACAGAATTGGAAGGGACCCTGGAGTCTTCTGGTAGAACCCCCTACTCAAACAGGAGACCCTAAACCAAGTAGAGTTGCTTGCACATGTGTGATCACCTGCTACTCACATGGCCTGGTTCCAAATGGGCTGAGGCCCAGTAGTAGCCTATGGCCCGAGACCCAAGGATTGGGCACCCCAGTCTAGTCTGTTACTCTTCATTCTGTCTCCCAAGGTCATTTCCATCTACCTTTACACTGCCTCTCTTTTTTTGCAGCTTTTTCTTTCTGAGCAGAGGGAAGAAAAGAGCTTCCTCTTTGAGGCAGATCAGAATACCAGTGACTTGCATATGCTGCTTCTTTTCTAATTACCCCCAGAATATATTCTCATGTTCTTGTTAGGTCTTTCTAATCAATCCTGATGCTTAGTGACTTCAGGAACCTCATGAGCTCCGTTTTTGACTGGGATGGCCTACAACCCTCTGACAGTGAAAATGGAGCTCAGTGTCATGCCCCTGGTGGGGACTGACTCTGAGGGAGAGGAGGAACAGCCAATAGGGAGTGGAAGTGTGGCTCCAGAGGTTGTGGAGAAGGCTGGGGAAGGGCAGAGGCTGGCTGGGCAGTCAGAGGAGGACCCAGGCCCATCCCCTCTCCATCCTAGGTCATGCAGGGAGGAGAGGATAAGGGAGAGACGTGGTCTACTTGGGAGGAGAAAGCCTTGATCCTCTTCATGGGCTGCAGCTGTGACAACTGGATAAGAGGACGAACATGCGTAAGGGTGAGTGCTGGAAACAAAGTGTGGAAATATCTCTAGTTTATGGTTCCTCTCTGAGTTTGGCATCCTTCCCAGTGTGTGTTCTGTTATCTTGGACATCTTCGAGTGGTTTGCATTTTTACTCTTTATTATTTATAGGCATTTTTAGTTTAAATGGTATTTCCTCCTTGTAGCTGCTTGTGTGGGAGTTTTTTGTCTCCAGACAAGGATATTTTGAGCTTGGAAGCAAAGTGCAGGAATAAAAGGGGCATTAGCTGTTTTTTGTGACTGTGTTTATTTTGTATCCCACTCTGGGTCATCTCACTCAGAGGAGCCATGCATGGCCCTTGTGAGCTCTGTTTTCTCTGGGAGAGACACAGCGGTCCAGTCCTTCTCTATTTCCAGGGCAGGTCCATGAGCTTGATCGAAGCACCCTGTGGGCTGGATCTGACCCCCAGGCCTTGAGTTTGACACCCTTGATATAGAATAACAGAGTTGGAAGGGACCTTGGAGGTCTTCTAGTTAGGACAATCCTCTGCTCAGTCAGGAAACCTTATTTCATGGTCTCTTTCAATGTTGGAGCATTCACAACTTGTGGAGGCAAGTCATTCCACTGATTAATTGTTCTAACTCTCAGGAGTTAGAAAAGCATAATACATGATTCCACATGATTATTGAATCCCATCCCTGCCGGTGATGGCAGAATGGCAGGAGATCAGGGTAGGTGAATTTCACGTATAACAGAGTTAGGGAGTTAGGGAGAACCTAGAATTAAGTGACTAGAAAAAGGATCAAACTTCTCAGGTCTTGTTGCTTGTATTTCCAGGCCTCATTTTTTTTTTTTTTAAAGATATGTATTTGCAAAGTATATTCTTAGAAAAGCAACACACTGAAGCATCTTGTAATTTGTACGGACTTGTAGGATTGTGGTGGTCTAAAAATAAGTTAATTACCCACCAGTTTGCACAGCTTAAGTCAACTAAGGTTCAAAGATGCCAACATATTTGAGGTTTGAGTACATCTGTGGGTGTCACTGATCTTTTCATTGCAGCTGAACAGACAAACAAATCATAAGTAATTTAGTGACCAGATTGGAGAGGATGATAGGAGAGAAAATTACTGTCCTTCTTCTTTAGAAGGGGTCTTGATGTCATTCTTCTATGTAAGAAAAACTTCTAATCAAATGCTAGGAATTCTTCCTTGGTATGCCAATTTTTTAAAAAATCTATTTTAAAGAGGTGATTTTTCAGAAATAACTCTGGAATCCTTTTATGTAACTAATCAAACAATTGGAGAATGTTTATCCCTTTTTATTGATATAAATTATCAAAATAATGCCCATGACTATCATATACTATGTAGCTTCCTTTCACTTTATATGAATTTGCATTTCAGTTATTTTGTGTTTGCTTTTTGAGATAGTCCAGACAGGAAAACAAAACCACCAGTACTAGTGCTACCTTTAATATAAGATAAACTTCCACTTTTGCAAATCTGAAAGCCCTTCTCTCTCCCCAATCTTTACAATCTAGAGAACTAGGGAAAGTCCCATCTAAGATGGCTTCTCCATCCCCATTTCTCTCTGGACTCAGATTTCATTCAGTTGTAGCCTAGGCTGTGTCTCTTCCTTCTATCTCTCAAGATTATTCTCACAGCCCACTACAATTTGTTTTTATGTGATTTTTATCCAAGAATTTGATTTATGGGCAGGCATCATCTTGTGCAAATTTTCCCAATACATTGACCCTGTTGTGCAACTTTTCTACTTGTGTATCCTCTCCCTCACTTAATTTCATTTTAAGCTACTATTGTAACTATGTGATCAAAATGACCATATCTTGTCTAATCTCCTTACCCTAAATTAAAAGGGAAAAATCCTCCTTAGCATTAGAAACTACATTGATATAGTATGAATTGCACTGTTAACAATTGAACTGTTAACTTGGGTGAATCTACTGTGTGTAATATAACAAATAATGTGAATAAAATTCAACATGCCTACGATGCATTTTAGCCTCTTTGCTGATAGCTACATACATTAGACATCTAGTTTAGAAAATATGGAAAAATACTTTTACTTCACTGTAGAGCATGAGACAAGATTATGTTTTTTTTTTATTTTCATGTGTAATTTTTTTTATAAAATTCTTCTTGATTATCATTCGGGGCATAAATTGCAATCAGGAGTGTTTTTTTATTATTATCGATTATTTCCACCATTAGTATTCTTCCATCACCATCAGTATACATCAATTTCGTTGGGATAATATCTTTAATATATAGGACCACTCCTCTTTTCTTGCATTGTGTCAAAGAAGTAAACATTTTCCCTAATTTTGGCTGTCTCAGCAATTGTTCATGTTGCTTTTTAATGTGTACTTCTTATACACATTCTTCCTATAGACAAATTATATCAAATTTTAATTTCTCTAATTTATGAAAACATTTCCTTCTTTTAACAGCTGAATTAAGTCCATTTATGTTGATTGTAATATTTTTTTTTCTTCCATGGTTAAATTTTGTAGTTAGGTTTAACAGCTCTTGTAGATCTTGGTTTGTGTTGTTCTTTTGCCTCCTTTCCGCCTACCGCACCTTCTTCTTTTCCAGTCGTCATTTGGTAGTCCTCTTGGAATTCAATTAGTGAGATTTCTTTTTCTGCCTCTTTCTCCTCTTTAAAAAATTCTGCGTAAAGTGATTCAGCTTTCTCAATTGAGCCAATTCTATATCTCTTTTCTTGCCATGTGAACATTAAACCTTCTGGAATCAGCCATCTATAATTCATCTCTTTTTTAAGTAACAATTTGGTCAAGAATTGATATTCTCTTCTCATCTCTCTCACTCTTCTGGGCACTTGTTTCAAGACCACAATCTCCTTTTCTTTGTATTTCAATGTTTTCTTTCTTGCCACTTGCAATATTTGCATTTTAATGGCTTTCTTTGTAAATCTGATGTGAACGTCTCTTTCTCATCACATATCTTGTAAAGACTTGATAAACCTCGTCTATTCCATCCATCATCTTCTCTCGAGTTGTTTCCAAAGCTTCAGCCAGTATTTCTATTATTATCTCAGCTAGGTTTTGTCCTTTTTCTTCCTCTATGTTTTGAAATCTGAGATAAAATTCTGATCTGTCCATCTCCCATCTCAACATACCACTTTTATCTTGTTCAACCACAGTTAATCTGTAATCAATGTCTCCAATCTTCTTATCTCTTTGTTTACCTTCTTCAATTTCTTGGAGCCTCTCATCATATTCATCATCATTTGTTGGATGCTCTCCACTTTTTCATTGGTTTTCCCTGTTCTTTGTTCAATGTTTTCTGTTCTTTGTTCAGTATTCTCTGTTCTTTGTTCAATGTTCTCTATTCTCTTTTCAATATTCTCTGATCTTGTTTGAATATTTTGAATTCCTTGCATAATCATCTGCAGGGTCACTTTTTCTTGTTCTTTTTCTTGCTTTAACATTGTCTGTATTGAGTGTTGCCCTCCAGATGGTGGAGAGGAGGAAGCAGAAGTTGAAGAACCAGGATTTGTTGAGTTCCTATTCATTTTGAGAAATTCAAGATCTTTCAAATTCTTCTAGACCTTAATCCAGTTGTAAAATAACCAATTACAATTCCAAGTAAAAATAGTGGGAAAAAAGAAAAGAAAACAATTGGTAATAATAATTAAAAAGAAAAAAAAATTATTCAGGCTCTTGTACACCTTAATCCAATTGATTAATTAAATAACAATAAAAATTCAAAAGTAAAGAAAAAGGACATAAGCACACCATAAACAGACATGAAAAAAAGAAAAATTGTAAAGTCCCAAGAAAGGCAAAGAGGTGAGAAAAAAGACTTTAAAAAAAAGGAAAAGAAAAAGATTCTTCAGCTTCTTCAACACCTTAATCCAATTAAGAGATCTCAAATATGAAAAGATACATAAAAAGAAACCATAAAGAAACCAATATGAAAGGTAAACAAGTTCCAGAAAGCCAAATATCCAAATAGCAATTACGAAAAAAATAATAATAAATAAACTGATGGGGGGGGGGGTAGCACAGCTTAGAAAAAATGGAAAAAAAGCACACTGCACTTTGTTTAACTATCCAAGGCTCTTATTATAGCTCTCTTCTCCAAGGGCTTATCACCTTTTCTTTTCCTAAGTTTCAACACCAGACTCCAGCTGCTAATAGAAACTCGGAAGAGCCCCTGCAATGATACTCTCCAATGCTCTTCCCTCTATCTTATCAACCAGGCAATGTCCTTGAAACGAAGTCTCAGTTCTTTCTCAGCTTTGTCTGGTAAAAGAACAGGATCCTTCAAAGCCTCTAGTAGGCAGTGTTACAAAGTTTCTTTAGCTTTCACTTTCCCCCTCTCCTTTTCCAAGCAAAATATAATAAGAATTAATTAAAAAAGAAAAAAGGTATTTGAAAAATAACAATAAGGGAATCTCTGGCTTAAAATATTATAAAATCAAAAAGGAGAAAAGAATAAATAACAAGAAAAAAGAAAAAGAAATCAGTCCAGTTTCAAAATATAAGATCATGTATAAAAAATCCAGCAATGAAAAAAAAATATTACTTTGACATTCTTGTTTAAAATCGCCGCTTAATCACTTCTGTCAAAACTTTTACAGATTCTTTCCTTTAGGGTGTCCTTTCAAATCTAAAGATATAAAAAAAAGTTATCACCAAACCGGCACACTCTCTCTTTCCGTTCTCTTTCGTTTCAGAGCTGTCCCAACTTCAGCAGCTTTAATGGCTGCCTCTTTGCCGCTGGCAAAAAGAGCTTCTCCTGGATCTACCAGGGACTTTGGGATATCCCTGGGATCATCAGGATGCATTCTTTACATTCGCCGTCTCTTCGGGATGGTTTAGATCCGATTGGACTGTCCAGGAGCAAGATCGACAGCAATCTCAGACCTCCAAGATAGCATGGCCATATCATTGCGACGCCAGCTCCGTCCTCCTCCCAGACAAGATAATGTTTGACCATCATAATACTTGAATAAAGCTCTATAAATTTACAAGCACATTTGTCAATATATCTATATGGGACATCTACCACAACCTTCTTTTTACAATGATTCAGTGTCTCTATGCAAATTCACCTCTTGTGATATTTTTGGGAAATTTAAAGGGAAGCATAAAGGGAGGGAAACCTGTATTTAGAAAGAGATATATCTCTTCAATCTTAAAGTACAAAAGTATGATTTCTCATCACTGCCCATGCTTATACCAATTGGAGTTTAATACTTATGAAGGTCAGAAATGATTTCTAAATGCGGCAATTCTCATTCCAATAATGATTAAATTTCTATGCCATTGCATCTTTATTTCCTAAGTATACATCTTTGTTTTGGGCCAAATTTACTTGATTCATTAAAAACACAGAGTTCTGAATCTCTGAATCAAGTTGACTTGATTAGATCTAGTGTTCTAAGTCATATTTTCTAATGCTTGCTTACTTAGGAATGATGTTCAGAGATCTCTTGATACCCTGCAAAAATTAATCATATTCATCTATGTGGTTTTGAAAAAGATATTGGACAACTGGGATACAAACATTTTTTGCTTGGCAACTTTAAATCTCTGTTGTCTGTCCAGCAGTGACTAAAATTTCTGACAGACAGAGATCTCTGTGACGAATATATCTATTGCACCATACATTTTTCCTCAGCTCTTTAATTGCACAGTAAACTATTTTATGTTGGGGAGTTTGATGTATATGCACAGTGGAACATCATATATGATAAATTTGATCCAGGTTGCTGAAGCTAAGCCTCAGTGGTTAAACTATCAGTATCTCTTGCTGATATATACTGTAGGATTGTCTCTTGGCTATCTCTGTTTGTCTGATTGATTAATTATGAGCCATCAAATTGATGTCAACTCTTAGATATCTCTGTTTATAAAGATTTGCATATGAGCTGTAATATTGGGGTGGATACTTACATTTAACTTTGTACTGTCATGCATTCTCACCAATATCCAGATCTGTTTCAGCCTTAGTGTCATTTTTGGGTGGATTTCATAAGGAGATGGTGATTTGGGAAAAAGCTTAGAAAGTGGATTTACCATGTTTCTGATAGTAAAACAACTTATGAAATTTATTTAATGGAATCTTAGTGTATGGCATCTATTTTGGGGAGGAAAAACTGAACAAGAACTGCAGCCTGAGAAATAGATGATGTGAACTAATGAAATATTTTTAGTTTAATGAAATTGAGATGTAACTCTGAAACAGCAAAGCAATTTTAAATTATACTTCTCATCACAGCCTAGCCAGAATATTAAACCCAAGAATAAACAAGTTGCATAAAAATATCTTAATAAACTAGCTTCAAATCAACTGATTGCTCTCTTCTCTGACTGTTTCCTAAGTGGCTACCTCTTTGCCCCACCTCCCAAAGTCTTTCTCACAAGCCATTAGAAGAACTGATATATATGCATTCCTTCAGTTGCATTTGGAGCCTGTTAGGGTTGGCAGAGAGAACATCATTAAAATTTTGAACCAGGACATGGATCTAAAGCATAGTGCAAAATATGCCATTGTGCCATTTGCTACTTGCTAATCTTGGGATTTCCTAGTGATCACCCATCAAAATTCCTACCAAGCTGACCCTACATAGCTTTGAATTAGTTTGAAGGCACCAAAATTTCAACAGATACTTTCTTTGTGGGGACAGCATTTTTAAAGGGGATAACACTCTGAGTTCCTTGGAGGAAGGACATTATACTGTACAATAAAATAGTGATGAGAATTAGAATTAGAATTCTTTATTGACCAAGTGTGATTGGACACACAAGGAATTTGTCCTGGTGCAAATGCTCTCAGTATACATAAAAGAAAAGATACATTCATCAAGAGTCAAGAATCATAAGGTACAACACTTAACAATAGTCATAGGGTACAATAAGCAATCAAATCATACTAGGAAACAGTCAATATAAATCATAAGGATACAAGCTATACAGTCATACAATCACAAGTGGGAGGGGATGAGTGATAAGGAGTGATGAGAAGATTAAAAGTAATAGTAGTGCAAACTTTGTAAATAGTTGGACAGTGTTGAGGGAATTATTTGGAATGGATGATGGAACTACAACAAACCAACAAACCATCATTCTCCTGTGTCCAGCCCAGCTTTTCCCTCCTACAGTAAATCAGCTCTCCCTTTTTCCATAATAAATTATAAAGATTGTGCCAACTGAACTGCAACCACTGCTGATACAATACTTGTAAAATATTTTTTCTTGTCACATTAAAGGAATGGTTCCTCGGGAAATATTTTAATGTAATATTATTTTTTGTAATGCATGAAAATGACCAATGATGACATATTACCTTAATCTCACAGCAGCAGTATCATTAACTATTATGTATACATGAAATGGGATATTTTAGACATCAGGGAAATTAACTGCTTTGCTTCAGGCCTGGGTCATATATCACAACCTAGCGTTATATGTCAAAAGCCAAGGCAAACTAGTCAGATATCTTTATTTTGAAAACACCAGAATGAGGGGAAGTTATTCCCAAGATAAGATAATTGTAATTTGCTTATAAAAGTTTGCACATGAAGCTGCCATTTCTCCAATGTTTTCTTCCCCTACAAAGAGGCTCCTGTTTTTTTCTAACTGAGGTTGCTTTAGAATTTATTAAATATTTCTCATGTGGATAACTTAGAGTTTCTTTTATTGGTGGAGTTGGTGGAAGTTCAGCATTTTGTTATTCAGGCAGTTCCCAGGTTAAACAATGACTTCTGTTCATTGCTAAGTCTGTCTTCAACCCAGATTTGTATGTGAGTCAGAATTCATACTTATGAATGGGCTGTTTTTGAGTAAAAATGGCAGGCAGCATTATCGTTGCTCAAGCTGATGACAACAGTTCATTCAGGGATCATTTAAAATTATAACAGCGCTGGGGAAAAAAACTGGTCTATTTCTGTTTTTCACACTTATGACCATTGCAGTGTCTCTGCAGTCACATGATCAACATTTGGATGCTTGGCAGTGGGTATGCATTTATGTCCCAGGGTCGTGTGATCACCTTTTGTGACCTTCTGATAAGCAAAGTCAATGGGGAAGCCAGAGTCACTGAACAACTAACTTAAATGCAGTGATTCACTTAACAACTGAGGCAAGGAAGGTTGTAAAATGGAGGAAAATTCACTTAACAACTGTCTCACTTAGCAACAGAAAGTTTGGGTTCAATTGTGACCCTAAGTCGAGGAGAACTATATACTTATATGGCCAAGTCCCTTACTTTTAATGGTTTCCAATATGTTGATAAAAGCAAAGGCTAGAATATTTTCATCCATACCAAAGCAAATAAAGACTAAAAGAATCTTTAGCTCTTTTCCTAGCTGAACTCTCAAGGAGCAAACACTCCACACTGCAACGTTTTATCACAGATCCACTTGCACTTTGCATTTTTTCTAGGAATATGATATGCTCTTGTGGAGGTCAGGGAGGGATTGCTACAAAGGACATAATGATTCAACTAAACAGAGAACGAAGGACAAAATAAGGCTGCCGTTGAGAAATGACAGGTCTTTGTTGAAAAGCTTCTCTTTAGGTAATAACAGATTTAGTGTCATGTGGTATGTTGAAAATAGGCTAGATTGTCAGAATTAGTTACACCATGCCTGATTTTTCAGTTCCTTTGAATGAATTAAATAATCACAGTCAGCTACAACAGAAGAAAGATAATTTTGTCAGAGGGGAAACATTGATAGTTAAGTTCTTTGGAGGTGCTCCAAAATGTAATCTCTAATTTCAGTGGAAATTCAGCAAAGGTCCCAGCATGAAGACGAGATGTATTTTAGATCTCTACAATGACAGTATGTACTGGGCTTGTCACTGGCAACTTTTTAAAAGGTTGCAATTAAGAGGTTGTTCCTCTAAGGCTCTAAGCTATTCACTGGTTCCACAAAACACAACTCTTTAAAAAGTTTCAGCTCAAGAAATATTGAAGCTGAATACATTCAAAGAGAAAAGCTTTTTTTGACCTTCTATAAGCATTTTTTTGACCTTCTATAAGCATTTTTTTGACCTTCTATAAGCATAACAAAGCTATCAAATCAGCTTTATTGACCAGGGATAGAGATATAACATTTGAAACAATTGATAACCTCCATAGAGATTGTTTTTCATCACTTCCAAATTCCAAGGTAGGATGGCTAAAGACTTAAAATTATGGCTATTAGAATTATATTCAAAAATATCCTAAGAATGCCAAGTTGGAGAAGGCTGTTTTCAATGACTGTGGTTATAAATATTCAGAGTTCTTGAGATTATTTTACTTTCTAAATCTGAATCTTTGGAAAAACAGTCATAACTGACAATAGGGAATATTTGCAAGATATTTATTTTGCACAGATTGAATGGTCTCAAAAGACACAAATTCTGTGGCAGCCTTCTACAATTAAGTTCCTTCCAAATTTATTAGATTACAATTCTCACCACCCTTATCCATCTTGTGGATGATGCTGTGGCATTTGTATAAGTGTGTAAGTAACTGTATATGCAAAATGTTGGGTGGGGCATCATGATTTCCTTTATTTGCTTTTGTAGACATATTGTTGCAGTCCATTATATCTGGGTGGCATTAGTTTGGGAAAGTTTGTTTTACTTTGTTTAATATGTTTGGAAAATATTTCAACGTTCATTCATTCACTTAATATTAATGCCACACAACTTCAATCAACTCTGGGTGGTTCATAAAATAAGGAACCATTAAAAATAGTTAATACCAATGCAATGAAAGTAATCCAAAAAGAATGAAGAGATAGTTACAGATGGCAATCCAGAAAACAGCGAAAGGAGGTGAAGTGGGGCTGTCCATCTAACATACTCTAGGCCTGAGAAAGCAGCCAGGTTTTCAAGGCCTTCGAACCATTTTGACATTGTTCTAAAAATGTGGACATCTTTTACGGTAGAATGACCTTTTTAAAATGGTTGAATAAATGATATAAACATGGTTTGTACAGACAAAGTTGTCTCTTTTAATTTTATTTAAAACCAAATGCTGAGCTCTGTCAGAGCTAAAGACAGAAAGTTGAATTGAACAATTATTTTCCCTTAGTGAATACTGTTTTCTCTGCTAGGCTGATATTTTCCAGGGTTCCAGACACAAATATTTTCCAGGCATGCTATGTGAAATCTGTATTGTTTTGTCTTTGAAGGAGCCTTGACTGCACTGATGTTTGACCTCCAGGTCCTTTTCCAAGGAAATCTAGTGGTTCCTTTTAATACAGAAAAAAGTAAACTATGACATTGCTGTTGTCAGATATAATGATTGCGATAAGTATGAATGTCATTAAAAGAAGACAAGATTAATTCTTGGATTAGGTTATCAAAGGCTACCAGTCATGATGGCCTAAGCTGTTGGAAAAAAAATAAGCCAAAAGACCTATTACCTATTCTCCATTCTTGTGAGTTTCCCAAGCACGCTCAATTGGTCATTGTGTGATGGAAAGCAAGGGGGAAATGGCTTATTTCCCATGGCTTATTTCAATAGGATATTGTTTTTTTAAAGACAGACTGCAATGCATAAATGATCTTGAAATGAAATACATGAGATGAAAGAATGGCAAAAGAATGGATTTCAATACATTATTTATTGTTGTTCTTCCTTGCTTTATCTGTGTTAGCTGGTGCTATCTCTTTTTAAAATACCAAAACTTTCCAGCCAAATATTGTTCTAATATTTTTAACAAAATACTGAAATTGTACAATTAATAACGTATGGCTGGACATCATCTATGATTGAGAAGTTAAAAGTTTATTTTGCTCTGAAAAGTTGATTTGGGGTGGGGGGCTGCAGATCTATTTCTAATAGGCTTGGTTGTTTCAAATTTGTACATTTTTAGTCTCTGCAGGATCCAAGGCAAGACAGAGTTTTGTATTTATGCCAATCTATGAGCAAAAGCAATGAAGGCATGTGGCATTTCCAGGGGATTAATGACTGCCTGAGAGGAACAAATTGCTCAAAGCCATTAACCCTAGGAAGTCATTTAATTCTCAGAACATGGCCTATGCTTCCATCATTGTGGCTGCTATTTTGAGGGGGCATTTCTTTCATTCTTCTTCTTCAGAATAAATGTAACAACATGAGACTCATTTGAGGGAGCTCCAGAGCTTTTTATAAGCCATATAGATGCTGGGATAAAAGGATTACTAAATTGCAGAGCAGTCTTGGGGGTGAGGATTGATTTGCCCTTTTCTCTCTCCAAAACATGTCCAATAGTCTCATTCATTTTGAAACTCATGCTGGGTTTGCTCATCCTGCCATTACGGTGTTGTAGTAGATGCAAGATTACAATGTTCTACCTGAGGCTGCCCTTGAAGAGTATCTGGAAACTTCAGCTGGTACAATGGCAGGAGTAATTACAGTATGTGTGCCTTAGAAGAGCACAACTTACACCTCTGATTCGTAAGATGTGGTGGTTACCCAGTTTGCTTCTGGGTCAAGTTCAGGGATCTGGTTTAACCTTTAAAGTTTTTCATGGCATGGGGTTTAGTTATCGGAAGGAATGCTTCTCCCTGATTATAGAGCTGCTTGTCAGATCTGGCAGAGAAGGCTAGAGATTCATCTCATCTGCTATTTGGTGGATCCCAGGAGGGGGATCTTCTCTGTCATGGTGGCACTTTATGGAACATTCTTGCCTACTCTAAAGTGAAGTTAGCTCCATCCCTATTACTTTTCCAGATGTCCTTCAAGAGCTCACTATGTCTGGAGGCTCTTGAGAGAAATGGCTTCATTATTCAGTTAACACATATTCTCCCCTGTGCTTTGTTTTTTTTTTATTATTAATAATGACTGTTTTTACATGTTTATTGTTGTATCAATTGTTATATGCCTTCATCTTCCTTTTGTAAGATGGACTGCCATATAAATTTGATAAGAGAACCAGTTTGGTCTAATGCAGGGATCTTCAGATTTGACAACTTTAAGACTTGTAGACTTCAACTCTCAGAATTCCTCCGCCAATGATGTTATCTCAGGAATTATGGGTGTTGAAGTTCACAAGTCTTAAAGTTTGAAGACTCCTAGTCTAGTGGTCAAGGCTAAAATGTGGGCGATCATGAGTTCAATTCCCACTTTAGCCATGACCCAACTGGGCGACTTGGGTCAATCACTCTCTTTTAGTCCAACTCACCTCACACAGGTTTTTTTGGTGGAGAAAATAGGAAAAGGGAGGTGTGTTGGATATGTTCCTTGCCTTGAATTATATTTGTAAAATAATTCAAGGCAGCAAATATATAATTCAAGGCAGCCTCAAATTTAAAACCAGGAGCTGTAAGACCCATATCCATACAGAAGCCTGATGATGGCAGATGAGATTCTGCTGAAACGTTGCTACAACTTTAACAGAACTACAATGACGTGGGATAATACCCGAAGGAAGCTAAACAGCACACATGTAAGTACCCGCGAAAACCTAAGAAAACATATATATATATATATTTGTTTTTTTAAGTTTTCGCGGGTACTTACATGTGTGCTGTTCAGCTTCCTTCGGGTATTATCCCACATCATTGTAATGCTTTCAAAGTTGTAGCAACGTTACAGCAGAATCTCATCTGCCATCATCAGGCTTCTGTATTGAGTTTGTGGATCAGGGTCTCACAGCCGTTGGTTTTAAATTTGAGGCTAGCCTATTGTGGTGCCAGGATGTTTTTTTCTATATCCTGATTGGTTGGGAGTCTTGGTCTGTGTTTATTGGACTTGGAGTTTGTTTGATTGGTGTTTCTGGTTTCTTCTGCCTGTTTTGTGGCTTTGATTGGCTGGCAACACTCTGTTCCTGTGTTGGAGGCTTTCAGTGCAGCTTGGCTTCGCATGAAAGGATGGCTATTATCTATTAGGAAGCTAGGTTTCATCTGGGTGCCTGGTGGGGGTGTGTTTGAGCTGGAGGTATCAGAGGGAGTCTGTTTGTGCCCAGGTGTTTGCCTGGCTTGTGGTGTGGAGATCTTTCTATTTGAGAGTGCAGGCTTCCAAATGATTGACAGTCTGCTGGAATTATCTCTTCTATTCATGCTTTCAGGTCTTTTTTCAATCTCTATGGCTTCTCTGATGATTCTGTGGCTGGGGTTTTCTATAGTGGCCAGGGTTTTGGTGCCATTGAAGTTGATGTTGTGACCTGTGGTTTTCATGTGTTGGACTAGTGAGGAGGTGTGTTTCAGCTTTTTTACTGCATTTTTGTGTTCATCCAGGCGGGTATTTATTTTTCTCTTGGTCTGTCCAATGTATGTGGCCGGGCATGATGTACAGGGAACTTCGTATATGCCTTGGTTTTCCAGGTCAATTTTGTCTTTGGGGTTTCTAAGGATGGCTGCTATTTTTTTGTCTTGATGTGATGCCTGTGTAGTATCTTACTGATTTTGTTTGTAGTACCTCTTATGTAGGGCAGGGCAGCTGTTCCATAGGTCTGTTGATCTTCTAGGTCTCTATTATGTCTTAGTGTGTTTTTGTGGATCAAGCTAGTGATTTTGTTTTTGTGGATTTTGTTTTTGTGTACATAAAATAATTTGTATATTATTTCATATACAAAGGACAAAGATACAAGCAAATTGAAAGAGCCCCTATGGGATCACCACTGTCACCTGTCATTGCAAACCTGTTCATAGAAGAATTCAAATCCAGAGCCCTGGCTAAGGCCACCCACAAACCCAAACTATGGCTAAGATACATCGACACATTTGTGATTTGGCCCCATGGAAAAGAAAACCTAAACAATTTCCTAACACACCTAAACAGCACATAGCCCAAAATCAAGTCCACCATGGAAATGGAAATAAACAAACAACTACCATTCCTAGATGTACTAATCTACAAAAGAACAGATGGCAACTAGGACACACCGTATACCAGAAGAAAACACACACCAACCGCTACCTCAACGCCCAATCCCACCACCACCCAGGACAAATAAATTCCGTGGCCAAAACACTAATCACCAGAAACAAATGCCTGGCAGACAAGACACATATAAAGACTGAACTATGCACCCTGACCAAAGTACTGACAGCCAACGGCTTCCACAAAAACAAAGGATCTCCCCACCACAAGCCAGGCAAACACCTGGGCACAAACAGACTCCCCCTGATACCTCCAGCTGAAACACACCCCAACCAGGCACCCAGATGAAACCTAGCTTCCTAATAGATAATAGCCATCCTTTCACACGAAGCCAAGCTGCACTGAAAGCCTCCAATACAGGAACACAGTGTTGCCAGTCAATCAAAGCCACAAAACAGACAGAAGAAACCAGAAACACCAATCAAACAAACTCCAAGAACAATAAACACAGACCAAGACTCCCAACCAATCAGGAGGTAAGAAAAACCATCCTGGGACAGCAGTAGGCTAGCCTCAAATTTAAAACTAATGGCTGTGATAGCCTGACCCACATACAAACTCAATACAGAAGTCTGATGATGGCAGATGAGATTCTGCTGAAGTGTTGCTACAACTTTAAAAGCACTACAATGACATGGGATAATACCCGAAGGAAGCGGAACAGCACACATGTAAGTACCCGCGAAAGCTTAAAAAAATACACACATATATATAATGAGAGTGGACCCTGATATAGGATGCTCAGGTCTCTATCCCAGGCTGTCACTTTTCCAGCTGACAAACTCAACTTTTTTAACTGGTGAGCCATTGTGCCCCTATAAATGATTAATTAGAGATATTTATAGGATTGCATAAATATCCTAATTCAGATTTGGATTTACCAATAAGCATTTGCTGTGTGGCTATAAGTATCTAGGAATGCATGTGAAATTTAATACCAAATGAATTAACCAGAATTGTACCTTTGAGAATTGTATTTGGATTGTATCTCCTGATTAGTGTATTTCTTCAATATTTATATACAGAAACATGTCGATGTGGTAGACTAAAATTCCCATTCCCTTTTCCAGCCAGCATGGGTTTAGTATTAGATTTTGGTTTGTTCAGAAATCATTGAAAAGGAGGAGGTACATTTATACAAGCCTGATACAACTATCTGCATCTGAAATCAAAATTAACATAAGACTGAAATGTGTTTTTTTTTTTAAATCAGGGCAACCTGGTCTACTCAAATATGGGATGGAGCATACCGCTTCCACTTTCGCCTTTTAGCCCCAATCCAGGAGCCTTCACAGGCAGTCAGTTTTGCGACAAACTATTTTTTGTGCTAATTTTATATTTACAGACAAAGAAATAAAGGGAGACTAGTATAGATCTATTTCAAGCTATTTAGCTCTCATCTGCTAACCATACCCTTCTGGGATTCAAATGACTGAAGATTAACCAGTTGGTCATTGCCTTGAGTCCAGTAGTCCTCCAATGAGCTTGGAACATACTTCAGCATACCAGGATTAGGAAGGATTTGATTTTCACTGGTTCTTTCTCCAGCTGTATTTGTACATACTTCTTTCATCTCTTGACAGGCATTTTGGGCGATGAAGTGTCTTGAGACATTAATCATTAAAGAAATATTTTGAACCCAGGATGAGGGAAAATTGCATTTGGGATAATAGCATTATTTCTTGGCTAGAAACCCTCTTTCAAAATATTTTTATATTAAAATGTCAGGTCCTTAATACTTCCATTTATTTATGAATTTTTGTACCAGATAAATATTTTGAGAGTTTATAAGACAGAGCTCCCATAAGACAAACACCATTGAACCAACAGACTGGCCTTCACTCCCCTCAGTGTGTGTGTGTGTGTGTCTGTGTGTGTCTGTGTGTATGTTATACACAGAATTGGAGAAATAAAGTCAATTTTTTGTTCTCTTTCAATTTCATGGTGTGATAAGGTAATACTGGTATTTAGAAATTACCTAGAGAGGTTATATTATAATATTTGCATTATACCAGTCCTTATGAGATATCATTTCACTTTGTTAGGAAAGTGAAACGTACTAACAACACTTTGTTCAAAGTGAAATATCAAGTATTTCCAATATCATTTTATGCAGATTTTTGAAGGAATGTTCTGTTGTGCTGTGGCAAGGAGATTGATGAAGTCTTCAACTGGATTTTTTAAAACTTAATTGCCTTTTTTTTCTTCACATTTTAATGTACCAACACCATTCATGCATCATGCATCATTCATGTACAAGCACTTTTGGCATTGCACATTATATTCTATGCTACTGCGAGGCAAAGTTATTGTTCACTTAAATAAAATTATAGACTTTTCCTGTGTGATATCTTCAATATAGTGCTGCAGACTTAGATGCTGATAACAATCAATTTGCAAAGTGATTCATTCAGTATAGAGTGACTACTTGAGTCACATTTGCCCTTGGAGAAGAACAAGAGAATATTTATAGAATAAACATCAGCAATCTTCGCTTCTACATATCTATCATCTCCCTAGCAGTGAGTTTTTGTTGTCTGTTACTTTTTTTTCATCTCATTGCCTGAAGACTTATTTAATGTATTAGAATAATTATAGTACAGTGACTAGGAGAGCCGCTCTGTTCCTACCTACGTAAAATGAAACTTCAGGGAAATTAATGGGACTTTATTTGAGAAAAACAGCACAGGAAAAAATTAGGCTTTGGACTAAAAAGTTCCACATGCAAATCATGTGGATTTGCAGAAGGGACTTCTGCTGTGAACTCACTAGGCAATACTAAGCAAGCTAAAGGAGAATATTTGAAGTTCAGGGTTGAAATGAGGGGTCGTGGGTATTCTCTGAGCTTAGTGGTTTTCATGTAAACATTTCATTATCCAAACTAGGTAACATCATTCGCACGGCTGATGTTATCTAGTTTGGAAAAGGAAAAGTCTGCAAGAAACCAACCAAGCTCAGAGAACACTAAAGACTCCTTAAGCTGTTATGTCTTGGGACTTTTAAGAAGAGAGATGGAAAGAATAATGACACTTTTGAACTGTTTTATACTCAGCCATATTTGCTTTTTCAAAAATAAAGATTCATTCCTTGCAACAAATTTTCCTGTTATCTTTCTACCTGCTATCTGTGGTAAAATCCATTTCTGCATCTTTAGACAAATTGTATCAAAAACCATACAAACTCTTGAATACATTCAGAATTTTATTTAAATTTATGATCCGTATTTATTGTTTCATAGTATATTCTTACTGAATATCCACAAGCCACTTGGAGTTGCCTCTGGAGAGATGGGCAGCACATAAGTTTAATAAGTACATAAAATTTAGGTGCCAAAGCTCATTCATTTTATCTGCAGATGTGCTTATTCACAAGCATATTCAATAATAGTTTATTAAAGTATCCATGTATTCCATATATGCTCATAGATAAGCCCGTCTGTATATAAGCTGACCCACCAAAAGTTTTAACCAAAATACCATGAAAAATGGATAATCCGTGGATTACTCACAGATAGATGTGCATAGATTAGGTATGCATAAGCGCACCATCATGCCTACCATCCCTATCCTACTGTTTTTTTCTTATATATATCTATTTCATGTATTCATAACTCTGTTTATACTTATACCTGTTATCTTATAATCACTTGACAAATAAATAAATAAAAATAAAAATTTTGAGCATTGCCTCATCCATGAGTGGCACATATTTTCATGCTATTTTAGTTTTAAAAAATAAGGTTAATTTATCTGTGAATGGACTTATATGGGCTACCATTTATGTGTACTTTGAATTTCTACTCCATTTTCTTCATCAAAAACATCTGCCTTGCTCCTTGATACCATAGTTTTCAGATTTATACTCCTTATTGCATAGTTCAGTTTATCATTTGTTGCAGAATATTTGTGTCAGCTGGCAACTGACATAAGTCTAAAAGTTGTGATCTGCATAAGATCACAACTGCATAAAAGATCACAACTGCTTGTGCAACTTATGCACAAGCTGCATAAGTCTAAAAGTTGTGATCATTTAAATGTACATCCCTAACTAACGCACCACCTATATCACAAGTGTTCCATCTATGTTTGGCCATAAATGCATTAAAGAAACAAAGGACTATAACATACCCTTGCTTTTAAGTCTGTTTCACATTCAACAATTATAATATGTATACAATGATAACACTCACTTGATAAGAATGAAGAATAGCACCCACGTTATAAGAAGACCAACTTTCCCAACTTGTTGGCTATATAGTACTGGGAGTTCAAGTCCACATATATTAAAGTTGCCAATACTGAAAAACATATGTAATATATGCAAAAAATTTGGAGCTATGCATTAAAATATGCTAATGAGTGTTTTGCATTACATTACGTTGCATTACAAGGATTCTACATTTAGGCAAGGTTCTACATTTAGGCAAGAAAAACAAAATGCACAGGTACAGTATATGTGGTACCTTGCTCAAAAGTAGTTGTGAGAGGAATCTTTGAGGGCAGCCATTTAAATATGAGCCAGCAGTGTGCTGCAGCTGCCCAAAAAGCCAAGACAGTTCTAGGCTGCATAAACGGAGGGATAGAATCAAGATCAAGTGAAGTATTAATACCACTTTATAATGTCTTGGTAAGGCCACACTTGGAATACAGTATCTAGTTTTGGTCACCATGATGTAAAAAATATGTGGAAACTCTAGAAAGAGTGCAGAGAAGAGCAACAAAGATGATTAGGGGACTGGAGGCTAAAACATATGAAGAACAGTTGCAGGAAATGGATATGTCTAGTTTGATGAAAAGAAGGACTGGGGTGAAATGATATCAGTGTTCCAATATCTGAGGGGCTGCCACAAAGAAGAGGGAGTCAAGCTATTCTCCAAAGTGCCTGAGGGCAGGATGAAGCAATGGGTGGAAACTAATCAAGGAGAGAAGCAACTTAGAATTAAGGAGAAATTTCCTGACCATTAGAACAATTAATCAGTAGAACAACTTTCCTCCAGAAGTTGTGAATGATCCAACACTGGAAGTTTTAAAGAAGTGACTGGATAGCCATTTGTCTGAAGTGGTGTAGGGTTTCCTGCCTTAGCAGGGGATTGGACGAGAAGACCTCCAAGGTCCCTTCCAACTCTGTTATTCTATTCCAGGAGTGTCAAACCTGTGACCTGCAGGCTGGATGTGTCATGTGCTGGCCCCAATCCCGCCCAGTTTAGCAAAGGGGGGGAAAGTCCCAATATGTCATATGACACCGCCATGACAACCTGAGTTGGACACTCCTGTTCTATTCTGAAGTATGTTAGGTTTTGTTAGTATTAAGATGAAGATGATAATGATGATGATACCCATTCAGCTGTGTCTGACTCTTGGCGATTTTATGGGCCAGATCTCTCCACATTTTCTAGTCTTGAATTACTTCTTAGTGTTTTTCTATGCTGTGGCTGGTGTCAGCTAAGTTCTATTGGTTCATTATTTAATTAGACAGTCACTTAGCCATAAAACCAAATCTGTCTGAGTTTGCCAGATATTCTGTCCAAGGGAGTCAGAAGGCACAGGCAAGCAACTGTTAATCTCCCACACAGAGCAAGAATTTTGACAGTCACAGCAGGAGTTATTTGCCAGGTATGAAGGGGCCATCTGATTAAGCAAACACTAGAAAAAGAGTCTGTGTGGCTTGGAATTTCCAAACACGGACTAGCAAAGTATATAGTTATATTATTTATGACTATTTTCCCAATGATTGCTTTTATCCCCTGAAGCTGAGTCCCACACAATAACCTGCAGCTGACTTTTTTATTAGTATTATTCCCAAGGAGATTGTGCAATTCTCCAGCATTTAACTTGCCTGGCTTTAATATTTGGTGCTGCCACCCTGGATTTAGATTTTGTAATCCTGTCCAGAATCCATCTAGGTGGTGGATCTCTTGGAGACATTGGTGGCTTCTTTTTCTGGCAGCATCCCAACACCAGTCATGTGAAATCTGATATTATTATTGGCTATAATTAAGTGGTGGAAAGGAACTGTCCCAGCAAATATGCTGTGTATATTTAACCAATCCTCTGTTGAAAGGAAGTAGCAATTGGAAATACAATAGCCAATTTCAATATGCTTAATAACACTTCTGAAAGCAAATCCAGCAAGGATGGATGGATAATATTAAGCAGCACCAGTCATTCTTTTCTGTGTAAAGGGAAGAACATACAAATGAACTCTTTAACAATAGCAGTTCCAGATGAAGACACTACCATTTAGAACTATAAAAAGTAAATTGTCTGCATGCACAGTTCTTCTTCTGTAGCAGTTCTGAGTTGTTTTTAGAAGGGTGCTTGAAGTCTCCTTTTGAAGTTGCAAAAACACATACGAAGACAAATGGGAAGGAGAATGGTGTTTGTTTCATGGATTTATGCAATTGTGGATACAGACATTTACTAGCGTTTATGTGTTAATTCTAGGTTGAACTCCTACCACTTTTGCAGATGGATGTATAAATTACAAATCCCTGACAGTTTATTTCAGAAGAAATTACAATTGAATGAACCTCTCCATAGGAAAATGTTCATATCGTATTATTAGAAAATGATGTTGTAACTTTAGAATTAGCTCTAGATGTAGATATACAGAATAGTGATGGCGAACCTATGGCATGTGTGCCACAGGTGGCATGCAAAGCCATTTGTGCGGGCACGGGAACCCCAGCCAAATACCTGCCCTGTGCATGCGCGCACCTCCCAGATGATTTTCGGCCTGTTTGAGGCCTTTTTTGGCCTCCCAGAGGCTCAAGGGAAGCTTCTGCAGCCTTTGGAGGCCGAAAAACAGGCCCGTTTCATCACTACCTTTATTTCTTGAAATACTGGGAGTGATGAAACAGGCCCATTTTTCAGCCTCCAAAGGCTGCAGAGGCTTCCCTTGAGCCTCTGGGAAGCCGAAAAAGGCCTCAAACAGGCTGAAAATCATCTGGGAGGCGCAAAAAAAAAAAAAAAAAGGCTAATACAATCCTAAGTTGTATTAACAGAGGGATACAGTCAAGATCAAGGGAAGTACTAATACCACTCTATAAAGCCTTAATAAGACCACACCTAGAATACTGCATCCAGTGTTGTTCACCACATTATAAAAAAGATATTGAGACTCTAGCAAAGGAACAGAGAAGAGCAACCAGGATGATTAGGGGACCGGAGGCTAAAACATACAATGAACAGTTGCAGGAACTGGGCATGGCTAGTCTAGTAAAAAGAAGGATCAAGAGAGACATAATAGTGGTCTTCCAATATTTGAGGGGCTGCCACAGAGAATAGGGAGGTCAAACTATTTTCTAAAATGCCTGTAGGCCAGACAAGGAATAATGGATGGAAACTGAACAACGAGAGATTTAACCTGGAAGTAAGGAGAAACTTTCTGACAGTGAGAACAATCAACCCATGGAACAGCTTGCCCTCAGAAGTTGTAGAAGCACTATCACTTGAGATTTTCAAGAAGAGATTGGACTGCCATTTGTCAGAAATGGTGTAGGGTCTCCCTCTTGGGCAAGGGGCTGGACTAGATGATTTACAAGGTCCCTTCCAACTCTATCTGTTACAATGCAAATAAGGGAGTGGTGGTGGGGAATTACACACGCATGCGCAGGGGGCATGGGGGGATCCCACGCACATTGCCTTCTGGGTGCTGGCATGCAAGCAAGCACAATTTTCGGCACAGGAGCCCAAAAAGGTTAGCCACCATTGGCATATAACTGTCACAGAGGAAGATTTTTCTCTGTACTCCCATGCCATTTCAGACTCTGCATGCTTCAAGGGTCATGAATGAAAAGGACCATTCTTCAATCTTCTGAATTACAATTTTTCTAAAAGGGTCAGTGGTGTTTGTTGTTTGGGTGGACCTTTCTATTTTATTGATTTGTTATAAATGTCTATAATGCAGCCTAAGAAATAATGATTTTTTTTAAAAAAAAGACAGCCACTAGAAGTGTAAGTAATTCGAAAGAATTGGTGATTGTGGCAGATACAATGCTTAAAATTCTAATCACGTGAGCAGGAGATCAAGCAGGTGCTTTTGTCATCACCGACTTGGAGCAAATGTTTTGCTGGGGTTCTGATGGAAGGATGTGTACAGGAAACATTCCAGCTCTGTGCTCAGACTTGCTTGCAAACACACAAGTTTAATAGCAGGCAGTTTGAAATCTAAGTCTTGTTTTACATTTGTTTACAATCAAAGAATTGGAAAGAAAGAAAAGGAATACAAAAAAGAAGAATGAAAAAAAAAGTTGTAATAAGTACAGAGATGAAACAAGCTCTATCTACTGCAAACACACCAAATTTTGACAGGGTTTTTTGAGTGGTTTGTGACCCTAAAAGAGAATAAAAATAGTTGGCTACTGTCTGAGGGCAGTGAAGAAGGAAGGAACTAATCAAGGGCTCTGACTGACAGAGTTGAGGAATCAGTAACACAGACTGGGAAGATAGACAACTGCTATTATGAACCTCAAGCATAAATTACTTCCTTCCTTTCCCATATCCGTTCAGATGAGGACAAAGCACTAGTCATATGCATTTATTCTCAATGGATAATCACTTATTAAAGTTATATGCATTTATTCTCAATGGATAATTACTTATTAAATCCAATTGTCTATGGCTTTGATGGCATTTGTTGTGCTAATGAAGAGTTTTTCTGGCTGGTTGAGCCAAAGAAGGCAATCATGTTGGGGAAGGCTGAACTGTGTGAAAGGAGAATAAAAACCAAATGTAATAAATCAATTCCTTCAATCTCTCACTCGTCATTTAGTTACATATTACTCTGATAATGCGTGTATTGCTATGTATTTCTACAAGAATCAGATTCATGGTACATGAGATAGATTTTTATATATATATATATATATATGTGCTGTTCAGCTTCCTTCGGGTATTATCCCACGTCATTGTAGTTCTGTTAAAGTTGTAGCAACGTTTCAGCAGAATCTCATCTGCCATCATCAGGCTTCTGTATGGATGTGGGTCTTACACAGAATCTCATTTGCCATCCTCAGGCTTCTGTATAGAGTTCTATACAGAAGCCTGAGGATGGCAGATGAGATTCTGCTGAAACGTTGCTACAACTTTAACAGAACTACAATGACGTGGGATAATACCCGAAGGAAGCTAAACAGCACACATGTAAGTACCCGTGAAAGCCTAAAAATAAATAAATAAATAAATATATGTATGTATGTATGTATGTATGTATGTATGTATGTATTTATTTATTTATTTATTTATTTATTTATTTATTTATTTATTTCTTATTTTACTCAATGAAAATCCTCCTTTGGACTAAAGATGCTGTTTTGTTCTGTCAGCTGTTATCAGTAGGCAGTTCCTTCCAAAGCGAATGTCTATGGAGATTCTCAGTCATCTAGGTTAAGGTTGTCCCAAAGGTGCTTTTTGCCTTTTGGAAAAAAAGACACCTTTGGGACTTCCAGAGTGAAGGAAAGCTTGTAGGATAGAGGTGGTAGTGTTGACAGGTGGCAGGAATGGATGAAAATTTTATTCAGGATTATAATGGGGGAAGATAATTATCACAAACTTACTATTGATAGAAAAACAAGGGGGTAATCATTCATATCGCAACCTGGAATTAAGGAGAAACTTCCTTTTTTTAAAAATAAAATTTTATTTGGGTTTTTACACATATAAAATACAAAGAAAACATCCTTTTTGAAAATAGCATGGTCCCTGGTTGAACTTCTTTATACAGACACAAAACTCAATTTCATGCTCCTTTTTGTGTTCTATTCCATATCTTATACTATTCTACATTTTCTATATAGTTTTTCCCCTCTTTTAATATTTTCAATTTTATTTTGATTATCTCATCTCAATTCAAATCATTATATTTATACTTTTGTCTGTTCTGTTTTAATTTCATATTATCTTTTCTCATTAAACAAATTTTCTCCTGTAGTTACTAATTGGAGAATGACACCTTTATATCTTTTAATTACATCCATTCAACTCTTATTTAAACTTCAATATATACCTTAAGGTTATGACCTTCAACATAATACATGATACATAACTTCCAATCGAATTCTGCTTGGTACATTCTTATAATACACACTATATTCTTTAAAAAAGAAAGATTATAAATATATGTAATTATAAACTCTCATTCCAATCCAATTCAGTTCTATCATTAATAATCATTAAAATCTTAACATCTTTAACACTTCTTTTCAATTAAATATCATACTTCCTTAATGACACATAATCTCCAAAATTATTTTTCCCTTATTTTTCTTCACATATGTTTTTTAAATCATTAAATATTCATTTTGTTACATTTATTTATTGACAAGCATTCCACTGAATTATGGAAGCTATTTTATCAAACATTTTAATCATACATTGTTTCATATTTTCTAAAATTATTTCTGTTTCTAATATAACAATACTATCTTATGTATCTTTGCAGAATCCCTTTTTCCATTAAATTTTCACCCATTATCTCTAAATAGGCCCTGTTTCTCTATATTTTGTTTCTGTCCTTTATAACTTCTTTTGCTTTCTTCCCTCTCTTCTTCTCCCTCCCCTTTTTACCCCCTTGTCTCTCTACTTTTAATTCTCTCTTCTGCATTTCCCTCTTCTGTTGCTTTTTGATTTTATACTTATTTTTCACTCTATTTTTTTTTGGGGGGGGAGTTGTTTTTCCCAATCTTAAACTTTCCATTCTCTTTTCCCCCTTTCCTTTTTTCCCCCTATCTAAGATTACTTGTCCATTAAAGATGGCTTCTTCTTTGTCACAATCTTCTTGTTCTGCTAGCATTTCTTGTTGTTTCTCATAATTCCAAGTCTCCATTTCTAAAAACTGAAATATGAAGCCAAAAGAACCTCTCCCTTCTTGTGCATCTTCTTTGTACTTTTTAAGTTCCATTTTCAGTTCTTCTAAAAGTGGAGCCATCTTAAACAGTTTTAAATAACCACCCGATTGATTTTAGTCATTCAAATATAATAACCAAAAATCCAGAAATCATCAAGTAATCCAAATAGTCCCAAGTTATTTCTTCTTATTTCTTTTTCGACTTTCTCTTCCTGGGGTTTTTGTTGTGATATTTCAGTTAAAATGTATCTTTTGGAAGTCTGTTGAGATTATGCTGTAAGTTCTTTTTAATTCCAGGCAGTTTCCTCCCTTCCAGATCTTGCCCTTTTATTCTTTTTCTCTCCTTTCCTGTTTTTAAAAGCTTTTGATTATCCAGAAATCCTTATTATCCCTTTGACTTTTTATTTTCAGCATTAAATGCCTATTAATGTCAAAGTGGACCTTTTTCCAATTTCTTGCTTAAGTCTCTTAGCTGTCAATATAGGAAAAGGAGGAAAAAAAGACCAAATATTTTCCCTTTTCTCTCTCATTTGCAGCTTAAAAATCTTCTCAGGGAACAATGTTATTGTGGTTTTTTTAATAGTTTCAATTCCAGGGTACCTTATTTGTTGCTTTTGCTGTTTGACCCGGTCAACCAAAACTTTCTCTTCTTATCTTCCTCCTGCACATTCTTTTCCGGTCAAGTTCTTCTTTGTGGTGGCCATTTCTGACCACTGCTACAACTGCCTTTGGGAAAGGGAGTAATGGCCAGCTGGGGAAGAGAGATGCAACTCTCCTCAACCCTGCAGGCAGTCACCCCCTTCTTCACCACCTCAAACGGGGTGACTTAGCCCTGAAACCAGCCAGCTCAGGGCGCTCCAGCGGCAAGCACGGATAGAAGCCTCACAGAAATGAGATTTCGGTCTGTCGCCGAAGAAGCTCAAACTGGAAGTCCCCAAGGAGAAATTTCCTAACAGTGAGGATAATTAACCAGTGGAACAGTTTCCCCTCAGAAATCGTGGGATCTCCATCACTGGAGGTTTTTAAGCAAAAACTGAACAGCCACTTATCTGAAATAGTATAGGTTCTCCTGCTTGCACAGGGGACTGGACTGGAAGACCTCCAAGGTCCCTTCCAACTCTATTCTATTCTGAATATGTTCCTGATTCTTCTGTCTTTCATCCTAGAAAAATCACTATGTTTGGTTTTCAAACTTTCAGTTTTTAGAAACAAGGGTGGCTGATCTATGGTCCTCCAGATACTGCTGTACTGAAGATATTCCAGCATCCCTCATTATTGGCTTGTAGCCTCAGTATGTTGCGAGTGGAAATTTAGCAACAAATTTGGGTTTATCAGTTGCTTTAGGAAATTCTTTTAATAATTACAACACAGTGCACAAAAACAACTTACTTGAAAATGTAAGTTTAAAACCCTTTAAACTTAGTACAGGAGTGTCAAACTGGTCAAACTGGTGGCCCGCGAGCCGGATCTGTCATGTGCTGACCATGCCCACCCCAGCTCCATGAAAGAAAAAAAAATCACGTTATGTCATATGACGGCAATGTGACACCCTGAGTTTGACACTCAGCTTTCCCATATTAAATATTAATGTCTATTACCAATTCTTTACCATTTCTCAAAATAAGATTACTTGGGTTTGGGGAAGGAGGAAGAATTTAGATACAACAAATACTAAATTATAGTAATATTACTACTTATTACTATTATTTTGTGGTGCACATTCATGGCTACCAATTTGATTTGTGGCAAAGCCAAAGAGATCAATTACATTTTCACTGGATTTATGAATGTATTTATTTATTTGCATCTCATTTGCCAAAGCAATTTGCACAAAATTAAGAAGCAATGAAACAGACATGGCATCAGCAGTATTGTGTTGCAATGGTGCAAACTAGTCTGATTTAGAACTTAGTTTATCGGATGTATAAAAATATGGTCAGTATGGTTAGCCTCTCCCATTAGGAATTACAGTTTGATAACTATTTTAAGACAAGTTCTGGAAATTGGTAGGTATCCCTGATATATAACATGTTCTTCGTAAGCTAGACAAACTGTACAGGATGTGGATTTGTCCTGTACAGTTTGTGGACCTCCAGATGTTGGAGGTCACCTCCATGATGGATAAGATTGATGAGAGTTATGCTTTAGCAACATCTGGACAGCCACATATTTTATGCATCCAGGCACAGCAATCTTTTCTACTCTAGGGTCTTCAAATGTATTTAATTTCATGAACTTTTTGAGGTTATTTATGTTATTTGTTATTTAAATTGAAGCCTAACACACCTGGAGATCTTCAGTTTCATAACAGTTTCAGAAGATAACAGTAACCTCAAAGAAACTTTAATTATTTATTCTATGGATACATCTGATAAATTTTTCAGGGAGTATTAAAATGTTTGCCCTATATCCTTGGTGAAAAATAATATACCCTATTTACACAAGTAATATTCATTATAAACAAAAAGCTCAGATGTATTTCTATTCACTGAAATTATAGGAGCAACAAGGAAGAGCTGCATTTTTGAAACTGGTCATTACAAGATGGATATATTTTTTTCTAAAAATAACATTAAAAAACTGAATAAGGCAAGTGGCAATTATATCCAGAAATATAATTCATATATATGCATGAGACCCCTGTACAAAATAAACATTGGAGAACTAAATTAAAAACCATAAGTAAAATTGAAAATTAAAACTGTTAATAACAGGTCAATAAAAAGTAATCAACAAGGTTATCCTTTATTAATTATAAAGGATCATTTAATTTCCTCAAATGAAACAAAATATGCAAATAGCAATAAAGGAGTATCAGCTAGATTTCTATATTTTTGTTTTAGGATTTTTTAAAAAAAAACATTAACATTAAAAACATTAAATAAAAAAACAATAAAAATGGACAGAAGAAGTGGCTCTAATTTTAATCATGCTAAACTGATGCTAATATGCTAACTTTTCACCCTGTTTTAAAATTAAAAACAAAAAGTCCCTTCCTCCCATACTCTTAACATATATATTCAATCCAGAATTATTTTCATCTTTGCAGTCCTGGGTTAGCAAAAAGTCATTTAAAAGCTACCATATATATCAAATGTATAATCTATCTCTGATCAAATAATCCAACTTTATACTTCTTCCTTTTGTGCTTAACAATCTTGGCCTTCAATTTATTCCAGTAGTATTGCAAGATTTTATCTTTCATCAGTTTTCAAATCCTTTCCCAAGCTACTTTTAAATCCAGTGAAGAGGATGGATTTTTTTTGTCCATGTCCTTTTCTTGATTTCTCTTTTGCATTTCTGGATTTTAGTAATCTTTTTAGTTTTATTATATTCCATACTTACAAATTATAACTATGTGGGGTATAAAATGCTTTCTTAAAAATCTCCATTAACATCTTCTTAACCATTGTAACCTGCATATTTTATGTATGCTTTCATTATTAATATCACCATCCATTTTTCAAAAAATTATTTTAATTAACTCAAAAGTTATACCAGGATTGTCCATTAACATTGATAGATGCACATCATATTTTTTTTTTCGTTCTGTCTGGTCCTTTGGTCCCCTCTAGTGTCTATCTGCAACAAAAAAGAATCTCAGTTCTTAATATGGATTTAATTCCATTTCAGCCATTTCCCACAGAGATATTATTAAATTATACACCTGTTTTTCAAATCTTAGAGCAAAAGTTCCAAAGTTCCAAATCCCTCTAGTGTCTTAGTCTGTTTATAACTTTCTTATATCAACATCTTTTTTCTTTTTTTCTTTTTCTTTTTGCCAATTATATATTGCTTTTAAACTGTTAAGTGTCTATTTAAAATTTAGTATAAAAGGAAGAAAACTCACTTGGTATCAAATTAAACTCAGCATTGCGAAGATCTCAGATATTCATAATAAAATTAAATAGATAATCTAATCTAATTTTCTTCTGTGTGAGCAAGAAGTTGGGCTAGAAGGACCTCCAAGTTTCCTTCCAACTCTGTTATTCTGTTATTTCCAAAAGTGAATAGAAAGTGAGTTCAATTGAGTTAGGATCCTTTGTAAAGGCTCTGCTGTGCCTTTATCATCTCCCTCAACTCTTGGCATTCAATTCCACAGCATGACTGCTGTTCTATGATCCACTTATGAGGAGTTGCTATTCGGACTCTTTGTGGACAATATCTTGGCCTCTCCTTCCCCAGAGAGGTTTTGAAGGATCAGCCTCCTTGATAGTTCATAATTCTTCAATCAATCAGAATAGAGCTGGAAGGGACATTGGAGGTCTTTTATTCTAATCCTCTGCTCAAGCAGGAGACCCTGTACCATTTCTGACAAGTGCCTGTCCAGTCTCTTCATCATCTCCAGTGATGAAGAACTCATGATTTCTAATGACAAGCTGTTCCAGTGGTTAATTGTCCTCACTGACAGGAAGTTTCTCCTGAATTCCAGGTTGCTTCTCTCCTTAATTAGTTTCCATCCATTGCTTCTTGTTTTGCCTTCTGCCATTTTTGGAAAATAAACCCCCTCCTCTTTGTGGCAGCTCTCAAATACTGGAATACTGCTATCATGTTCCTTCTTTTTTCTAGACTAACCAAACCCGAATCCAGCAACCATTCTTCATGTGTTTTAGTCCCCAGGCCTTTAATCATCTTAGTTGCTCTTCTTTGCACTTTTTCCAAAGTTTCAATATCTTTTCTGTAATTTGGAGACCAAAACTGGATGCAGTATTCCAGGTGTAGCCTTCCTAAGGCTTTATAAAGCAGTACTAATTTTTCACATGATTTTGATTCTATGCTTCTGTTTATCAACCATTGTATTAACTTTATTAGACTCATCTAAGTCATTATGAAGATATTGAAGAGTATTAGGCCTAAGATGGAACATTTTGGTACCCCATTCCTTACTTTCCTCCATGTACATGCAGTACCATTAAGGACTACTCATTGAGTATGATTTGTCAGCCAGTTACAAATCCATCTGGTGGTTATGCTATCTATTCCACATTTTTTTCTACCTTACCAAGAAGTAGGTTGTAGTCCACTTTGCTGAATGCCTTGCTGAAGTCTTAAGTATACTATGTCCACAGCATTTCGCTGGTCTTCTAAAATTTCCTGCTAATATTACAAGGAGATGAGATGTGTGAATATTCCCACCGGAAGGGAAATAAAATAGTAGTTAATGTCACTGCAATAAACTGTAATCATTTATAATGTCTGGTGCTAATAGAATTAACTATTTCATTACACCCTGTTGGGAGATGGATAGATTCCAGCATGCATTTCTTTCATGAACTTGGTGGATGCCTTTTCCATGACATGGTCTCATTTTGCATTTGGAAAAAATGGGAAGGAACAAATTTATCACTAATGTTTTCATTAGTGAAATTATCTCCTGCTCTGTCATGTGATAAACACAATATTATCCTGGCTGAGATTGGTGGAAGCAGGGAAGAGCATTCCGTTCCCTTTAGAAATTCCTTTGTATCCTCAGCATTCTCTCCTGAAGATTCAGATGCAATTCTCTACTAGTTTTTATGCAGCACCTCTGAAGTGTCATTATTTAAAAAGGCAATTCGTGCCTTGTGCTGAACTATGCGACTTGCTCAGTTTTTGTTTAAAAGGGGTGCTTTGGGTAATAATGTCTCATTTGCAATGCTCAGAACATATTATGAGCTGTTTTTCCAGAGTAAACATTATTTATTTATTTATTATTCCCATTTATACAGCTGCCCATCTCAACTATATGACTCTGGATGGTTCACCAACAAAAAATGCAAACAAAGCACAGGATTCTAGTCATCCACCATTCTATTTTAAAAAATTGGTTTGGAATAAATGTAGAGCTCAGAGGCTGCACTAGAAATGCCAGCTATAGTTGAAGGCAATGCTTTATAAAATTGTAGTCTGCATGAATCCCACTACTTCGTTTTCCAATTAGCAGAATCTTAAGCATCATCTACAGATTGGCACCTGAGGGTAGAATGTGCCCACAAATCAGGAACCCAGATCTTAGGGAATTATCTACACTAGCACTTAAGCTTATAAAGTTTGTGTCCTACTACAAAATAGGAATCCAGTTTTTTGTGTCTTATTCAATAAACTGTCACTGAAACAAACCATGACTAATGACACCTTCAACCAAGGTGAAAACCTGGATAGAATCAAACTTTAAAGTCATCCATACTGCAAGGATAAGTGGTGTAGTACAGATCTTTCCAGTGGAGTACTGAATCTTGAAGTTTCAGCTTAGCAGTCATACATTCTTCAGTTAAGCTACCTGACTTCACAAAGTACCTGAATGTGATAAATGGTGGTGCCGTGCTATATAGACAAGTTCACCTATTATGATAAATTATCCCATCTAAGGCATTGAAAGTTTAGAGATAATTAGCTTACCTACATGGGCAAGGAATGAATTCCCTACTTATTGAGAAGAGTACTTAAAATATCAAAAATGAGAATTCTTTTGTTAAAAACAAATTTTAATTCTTCAGGCTATGAAGAATTACTGGAAAATACTTCGTTTCCCACAATTTTGGTAATGGAAAAAAACAAATATCATGTCATCATGTAACAACTTTGTTAGAAGACTTTAAAAGACAAAAGCATTAGTGCTTTTTCTTAGAAGTCTCCTGAGGATAATATTACTGCCATAGAGCTAATGGAAAATAAACATAATAACTCACAGCTGGTTAAAAAATAAGCAATAGAACTAGCACTTAGACTTATATACTGCTTCACAGTGCTTTTCAGCCCTCTCTTAGGGATTTACAGAGTCAGCATATTGCCTTCAACAATTGGGGTCCTCATTTTACCAACCTTGGAAGAATGGAAGGCTGAGTCAACCTTGAGTTGGTGAGGATTGAACTCCTGGCTGTGGGCAGAGTTAGCATGCAATACTGTATTCTAACCACTGTGCCACCATGGCTCTGAGACTGGAAAAGTGATAACCAAACAAACAAACAAACAAACAAACAAACAAACAGGAAGTTTTAGTGAAGCAGCTCCTTCTCTACTGTAGCAGCATGGCTGAGCCCAGAAGGTGAAAAGTTGGAGGTTGTAAAAATCATTCCCCAGAATCCCTCTGTGCCTAATACATCCTAGCTGTGCATTCTACCTTGATGCAACAGCTCAGTGGTTATTGCAACTATCTTTACCTGCTGCTTCCCCTCCCAAACTCAACAGGTGAGAGAAATAATACTTAGCATGAGTATTTTATTTTATTATTGAAAAGTAAAAAAATTAATAGCAATAGCACTTAGATTTATATACCACTTCACAGTATTTTTTACAGCTCTCTCTAAGTGGTTTACAGAGTCAGCATATTGGCCCCAATAATCTGGGTCCTCATTTTATCGACCTCAGAAGGATGGAAGGCTGAGTCAACCTTGAGCCAGTTGGACTTGAGCTGACAAACTGCTGGCAATCAGCAGTACTGCACTCTAACCACTGTGTCACCATGGCTGTTATAATTTTAAACAAAATTTAAAAAAAAAGATAAAAAGGCAAAAAATTGTGGAACCATTTCTGGTCATCTGATACTGAGACATGTGGTTGGAAAATCTGTCCCTATCTTCTCCTTCCTGCTTTGTCATGTGATTGACCAATCTCAAAGAAGGTAAAGAAAATAAAATGTTATTTTATAAAGAAAGATGGATAATTTAACTTTTTTTTACAACTTTAAGTATTTACACAAAAAGCAAATAGTAGCAAATAGAACACTTGTTAACTGACAGCAATATTAAAAGAACCTCTAATAGGAAAAGTTACCAAAAAATGTTAAGCCTCAGAAAACCATCAGATGATGCAGATTTGGTCCTACTTACTGCATGTATCAAGTTTCCAAGCATAAAAAGTTTCTTCTTCTGTCGCTATAGGCTTAAGTAGCAGCACATATTCAAAATAAAAAAAAAATCATCCTTTGCAATGTCTCTTGTCAAACTTACTACTTATTCCTTAAAAACATACCCAAAAATGTTTCCTTCTTTTTCTTCTATTTGGGGATTTTCCAGATTCTTGTACATTACAATCTTAAATCAGAGGCTCCCTCTTTTTTTGGAAGTGAACTGGGAACACAGTTCTGCCTTTTTTTTGAAAGGACACAAAAACATTTTCCAAATCTTTGACTTCATGGCCTTCAACCATGACACAATTTGACTGAAATATGATTGAGCATTTGAAGCTGTAGGGTGTGAGGAGTTGGGAGGGGAGGTACACTAACAGCACCCGTATTGTACCTCAAAGAATTCACTGAAAGTTCAGTGATTATGAACCGATTATGGTCGGATGTAAATGCAATGAATGAATGAACTACAATATTTGTAGAAAACCCAGTTTTATCCTGTGGGAAGGAGCTTATAAAACCAGGATTGCTCTTTAAACATATATAGTCTACTGCCTTAACCAATTTCACTCACAATATTACTAAAGCGATCTTCATGATTACATTTTACATGAAGTATCAATGGAATTGAGTTAAAAACCTTATGACTAAATATTTTTTTTTTGTCCTATGTATTGCTCTGTATTCTCCGGAGAAAATCTGACTTCATCATGCAGCCTTTAAAATACTTTTGCTTTATCTCTTTGCTATAGCTTCAATTCTTATCCACTAATAGATAATGATAAAATGAAATCTGAAAATTTGAAATGGGAAAGAATAACTTGTGCTTCAAACTGCTGCCTTCCCCTTTTCATTTCTGAGAGATATAATTTATCTGCTTTGTTACAGTATTCATAAATCTTCCCTCTTGTAGTTAACCAGTAACTGGAAGACAATAATAGATTTGGCACACTCTCAGACACTAAAATAAGATTGCTGGTAGAATCTGTGGTTCTTTAAATGTTGCTGAACTGTGTTTTCCAGCTGCCCTGGATGGCATGGCCAACAGGAACAGAGACTTGAGTTGCAGCTCAACCATATCTGGAGGGACACAAATCACCTGCAATATGTAGGATATTAGACTTTCTTGATATAAATTGTGCCATAAACATTATAGCATTGAACAGAATCACTTGTCCTGGAAGCAGGGGTCAATTCAACTGGTATAACAATCAGTTCAATGAACACACTTAAAGTGCATGGAAGAGCCAACCAAACAGCAGTGGTTCAATAAAGGGTGCTCTTCATATTCTTACCAACGGTCCTTAAGTGTTTCAAGGTTCCATCTTCCCTCCTGAAGAGAACATCTTCATAATGTACCTTGTACATATCTCATTGTGTTGATAAAGGAAAATCTCTTTGCTTACTCGTAGATAGAGCTATATCATATGGGTACTAGAAATCCACACAGAATTTAAAGGCTGAGCATTTAGAAGCTGAAATATATTTGTCCTAATTTGGATATAGACTTTATCTATATCCAGGATATAGTCTGAACCCGGCACAATGGCTAAAATAATTTCAGCTAGTGGATTTTAAGCTATTTTTGTTCTCATGCATATTATTTTTTTATTTGTTGCTTATGTTTATATTAGCAAGTAATGCAGGGTGGATATTCTGCAATTTGTGTGTATGTTTGTTTATGTATATGTATGTATGAATCTATGTATGTATGTATCAATGTATGTATGTGAATATATACTGTACATATGGATCTTTGGTTATTCGGGTTTTCTCCCGCGTAAAATTAGAAGTATTCTGGCGACATTTCGACGAAATCTCATTCGTCATCTTCAGGCTTGTGTCTTTGGCTTTGTGCTCCTCGGAGAAGACCAAGACTCCCAACCAATCAGGATGAAGAAAAAACCATCCTGGGACAACAGTAGGCTAGCCTCAAATTTAAAACTAATGGCTGTGATAACCTGACCCACATATGAACTCAATACAGAAACCTGATGATGGCAGATGAGATTCTGCCGAAACGTTGCTACAACTTTAAAAGCACAACTACAATGACATGGGATAAAAACTGAAGGAAGCTGAACAGCATACATACACACACACACACACACACACACACACACAGTGTGCTGTTCAGCTTCCTTCGGGTATTATCCCACGTCATAATAATGCTTTTAAAGTTGTAGCAACGTTTCAGCAGAATCTCATCTGCCATCATCAGGCTTCTGTATGGAGTTTGTATGTGGGTCAGGCTATCACAGACTTTGGTTTTAAATTTGAGGCTAGCCTATTGTTGTGGCAGGATGTTTTTTTTCTTCATCCTGATTGGTTGGGACTCTTGATCTGTGTTTATTGGACTTGGAGTTTGTTTGTTTGGTGTTTCTAGTTTCTTCTGTCTGTTTTGTGGCTTTGATTGGCTGGCAACACTCTGTTCCTGTATTGGAGGCTTTCAGTGCAGCTTGGCTTCGCATGAAAGGACAGCTATTGTCTATTAGGAAGCTAGGTTTCATCTGGGTGCCTGGTTGGGGTGTGTTTGAGCTGGAGGTATCAGAGGGAGTCTGTTTGTGCCCAGGTGTTTGTCTGGCTTGTGGTGTGGAGATCTTTCTATTTGAGAGTGCAGGCTTCCAAATGATTGACAGTCTGGTGGAATCATCTCTTCTATTCATGCTTTCAGGTCTTTTTTCAATCTCTATGGCTTCTCTGATGATTCTGTGGCTGGGGTTTTCTATAGTGGCTAGGGTTTTGGTGCCATTAAAATTGATGTTATGACCTGTGGCTTTCATGTGTTGGACTAGAGAGGAGGTGTGTTCCAGCTTTTTTACTGCATTTTTGTGTTCATCCAGGCGGGTACTTATTCTTCTATTGGTCTGTCCAATGTATGTGGCCGGGCATGATGCACAGGGAACTTCGTATATGCCTTGGTTTTCCAGGTCAATTTTATCTTTGGGGTTTCTAAGGATGGCTGCTATTTTTTTGTCTGTTTTGAAGGCAGTCTTGATGTGATGCCTGTGTAGTATCTTACTGATTTTGTCTGTAGTACCTCTTATGTAGGGCAGGACAGCTGTTCCCTAGGTCTGTTGATCTTCTAGGTCTCTGTTATGTCTTAGTGTGTTTTTGTGGATCAAGCTGGTGATTTTGTTTTTGTGGAAGCTGTTGGCTGTCAATACTTTAGTCAGGGTGCATAATTCAGTCTTTATATGTGTCTTGTCTGCCAGGCGTTTGGTTCTGGTGATTAGTGTTTTAGCCACAGAATTTATCTGTGCTGGGTGGTGGTGGGATTGGGCATTGAGATAGCGGTTGGTGTGTGTTTTCTTCTGGTATATGGTATATATATTATATATATGGTATATAGACACATATAAAGACTTTATATACATACATATAAAGTATTGAATACTAAAGTATTACAGTATTCACAAACAGAAAGATCTCCACACCATAAGCCAGACAAACACCTGGGCACAAACAGACTCCCTCTGATACCTCCAGCTCAAACATACCCCAACCAGATACCCAGATGAAACCTAGCTTCCTAATTGATAATAGCCGTCCTTTTACTCGAAGCCAAGCTGCACTAAAAGCCTCCAATACAGGAACAGAGTGTTGCCAGCCAATCAAAGCCACAAAACAGACAGAAGAAACCAGGAACACCAATCAAACAAACTCCAAGTCCAATAAACACAGACCAAGACTCCCAACCAATCAGGATGAAGAAAAAAGCATCTTGACACAACAATAGGCTAGCCTCAAATTTAAAACCAAAGGCTGTGATAGCCTGACCCACATACAAACTCCATACAGAAGCCTGATGATGGCAGATGAGATTCTGCTGAAACGTTGCTACAACTTTAAAAGCATTACAATGACATGGGATAATACCCAAAGGAAGCTGAACTGCATTCATGTAAGTAGCCGCAAAAACTTAAAAAAACATATATATGTGTGTTATCCCACGACATTGGAGTTGTGCTTTTAAAGTTGTAGCAACGTTTCAGCAGAATCTCATCTTCCATCATCAGGCTTCTATATTGAGTTCGTATGTGGGTCAGGCTAATATATATATATATATATATATATATATATACATACATATATATATATATATTCATTCTGAGGTTTTCGCAGGTATTTGTATGTGGATCTTTGGTTATTCGGGTTTTCTCCCGCGTAGAATTGGAAGTATCTAGGCAACGTTTCGATGAAGTCTCATTCATC
>BLBF01000022.1:52545854-52572844 GCA_015471245.1 Laticauda colubrina | reverse complement strand
GCCATAGAGATTGATATTTTGTATCCTCTTTGCATCCGTTGGTGCAGTGGGACATGGGCTTAAGCTGATATCAGCCCAAAGAACCAAAAACAACATGTCGTTGCTTTATTGTTGTTCACCTCCAGGCAGCGTCTTGCCAGACTAAAGTAATTATCTGCATAACTATAGATACACTGTGCTAGGGTAAGTCTGTCTTTGTCCTCTTCCTGCCTACGAGACATTCCAAGCTTTGCTATCTCTTTGCCCTGTGAGAAGGAGCCGTTTCTTCCTGTGACTACATATCACAACATCAGCAGACTGATACATATTGATTTGTGAACCAACCTTATTACCCTGATCGTGGTATGCTCCAGAAGATTTTATACAAGTTCACAGGAAGAATCTTTTTTCAAGGAGGAATATATCTCAAAACTAGAGATGAGAAGGTATATTTCTCATGGTAAAATAGAGAAGAGATTATATCTTCTTTGTTACCTGAAAATATTAGAGCAGTCTGACATCTCTATATGTATTTGATTACAATATCAATAATTAATCCCAATTGAGAATTATGGGAATTACAGTAGTTTACAAATCAGTTGCACATTGTGAGGAGGCTCAAGCCAGAGATCTTACTGTTAAAAGTACTTCAAAACTGTTGCAGGAAATGTTTGACTTCTGAGGAAGAAATAGCAGAACTGACAACTGTGATAAATGAGTGGATTAGCTCTTTAGGATTACTTTATGGACAAGGATAGGAAAGGATTTTATATTGCCACAAAAGTTCAAGACAGTTGTTCCTTGTGAAGAGACCACAAGATAGTAGTCTAAAGTAGGTTTAGAGCTCCACCATAGAATGGCATATTTTCCCAAACTATAGTTAACTCCCTTATTGATACAACAAGGTTCACATGCTTCCTTTTCTAATCACTTTGGGAAATTGTTTCTTAAACTTTTCAGCTATTAAGAAGTTTGGTATGATAAATGTTACAGCACTGGCTTTTCAATAAGAGTTTTAAAGACTTAAACAATCTTTTTAAAAAAATAAACAACAAAAGGGTGATTAGAACATTGATTTGGAAAATTACAAACAGACTAAGATTTCAGACGAATTTGAAACAAGGCTTGAAATTAATTATAAGAATCCTTCCCACAGGAAGAGATTGTTGTTTTAAATTATTTTAAAAAATCATAAGATGGCAATTTGAACATTGGACACTAGAAAATGGAAGATTATAATTTAAGAAGAGGAACACTTACCTTGAATTACTTATACAGAATAGAATAAACATTGACTATGTTGAAATATATTTGTGGACAATGGACTCAGAAATTAATTTTAAGAGTGTTTGCTATCATTGACTGTGTTTGAAGGATGATACCAAAGAGGAATATGTTTTACTGGATTAGACTGAGACTGATTAAAAATGATAAGCTACAAGAATTATATGGGGAAAATGTCTATACTGGATATAGAAATGGAACCTGTTAATGTGTTAATAATCAATTAAAAGAATGACAGATAATTTTCCCATGTTGGATTTACAGTACAAAAGAGACCTGTTAAAGTTTTGAAGAGTTTTATAAGATGAATCAAAGAAAAAATGAAAAGAAATCATGTTCTATGACATTATTTGAAGTGATAAAAGATCAAGATCTTTAAAAATAAAAAGGAACATAACTAGGGGGATTTGGGGAGGTCATCAAGGTTAAAATAGATAAATTGTTAACTCTGATAACCATTAATGGACTTTCTCTGATTTTAACTGAATGACCAGATTTTAATGATTTGTTTATTGAGAAGACATGAGATAAGGGAAAAAGATATCATCTGTTGTAGTTTAAGAGAAGGTGCTAAGTTGCCAACATTGTTTATACTTATTGCAATGAAAGGGGAAGTCATTTATAAATTTATTTCCTTTTTTTTTTTTACTATATTTGTATTATTTCTTTTGTAGTTTGCTCCCTATTTTTCATTTTTTGTACTTCCTATTTTTTTCTTTAGCTTGCTTTAAAAATAGGTTTTTACCTTCTTAATTATAATGTTTAATAAAATTACTATTTAAAAAAACTCATGGAAAATGTTTTTGTTCAATCTTTTTTCAGTCTCGCTTGTAGGAATCCACTGTCAATAATTTATCACTTTCTCCCTACCATACATTTGCTGCAAAAACAAGCCTGCTGCAATACCAGAAGCTTCAGACTTCTGGTATTTTTAACCTCATTTGGGACTGCGGGAAATTTGTTGCTTCTGAACACTTCAGCCTTCCTGGAACAAGATTTGGCAGAAAGATGACAAACATTCTGAGAGACACACTGAGTCAATTACACTTTAATTTTAATTTAATGTGTCCCCTTCCTAGAGCCTGAAGCACAGATCTAGCTCACAAATTGTCCCACTGTCATTCTGGGATTGTAGCTGAGCCTTTGCACATGCACAGGAAGATGTATGGCCTCGATCAGGGATCCAAAACTTACAGCTGGTATGCTAGTGGTGGGATTCAATTTTTATTACTACCGCTTCTGTGGGTATGGCTTGGTGGGCATGGCAGGGGAAGGATACTGTAAAATCTCCAGTCAGAGGTGGTATTTGCCAGTTCTCTGAACTACTCAAAATTTCCACTACCGGTTCTCCAGAACTGGTCAGAACCTGCTGAATACCACCTCTGTGCAACATGCGCTGGCCACGCCCATGTCTGGTTTAGCAAAGAGGGGAAAAGTCACAATACGTCACATGACATCACCATGACTATGCGAGTCCGTGGCCTAAACTGAATGGGGAACAAAATATTCATTTAATCTATTTGTCTCTGACAAACTTTTCAACCAACTTTCAATTATCAAGAAACAACTCCATTTTTTTTGCAAAAAACAAACAAACATAGGAGACAATTGGATGGGAAATTAATTATACAGCACAAACTTTATGAATATTTTGACATTGTCCTCCAAATTAAACTGACATAGAAGGCACATGCTAAATGCTTTGCTCAGGATGTTCAGAGAAATGTGATCACCTTTGCTTTGCTTTTTAAGAATAATTGAATATCTTAGCAGCTACAAGAATCTTTGGAACTATAAGAACTATATCCAGAGGAATCAGGGCATGGGAGGTGATTTGGATTTAATTTTTGTAACCCAGTCTTGCAGGATTGAAGTTATTTTTTCTTACAGTCTTGAATCTATGAACTCCAATGTTCTGGCCTTTGAAAATGTTAAAAATGTTACTAAGCAATGAGTTAGTTATTGTTAACTCTGTTAATCTGTTAATTGTTAATAATTAACTCAGTGCTTAGTACCCAAAGAACAAGGAATCTAATCTTTTGCAAGAGAATACCAAGAATCTCTTGTTTCCCAGTTGTCATGTCTCCAATATTGCATTGCTGACAGGCCTCCAACACTTTGAACAACAATTGGTTTGGTACTGCTTGTTGGACAAATAACAAAATATTCTTGATGCACTATTATGTTTCTCCTTGTTAATTAGGAAGGGCAGAAATGGTAAATTCACTCTGTAAGGGAGATGGGCATTTTAAAAATACGTTATTTAAAGAAATATAATTAAGGTCTCTTCCAACTTTGTTAATCTGTTAATTTCCTTCCACATTGTTCTCATTATATGAACTATGTTATGTTATGGTATCACCTATCTGCAGACAAGGACATACAAAGGGAGGTGTTGGTGATGTCAAATTGTAGATGTGACTGAGAGAACAAGGCCCTGCTCCTTTTATATGTCTGCCATATATCTAAAAAGCATTGCCTAAACCTAACCCCAATTGCCTAAACCTAACCCTAACATGCCTATCAGTTTGAGGTCATTGAGCCCCTCTACTGCAGCCTCTTCCAGATAGCCTAATTCTGTGCTATTGCTGGTTCTACATACTGATGCAGAACTCTAATGTATGAAAGAATACAGTTGGGATATCTTAGCTTTCAATCTGAAAACTTGATTTATTTTAATACAAAAGATAAGTGTGAAGGAACACTATGTTTAAGTCTTCACTGAAATACCCACAATAAATAATACTAATTTACTTGCTAATATAGAGCACAGATGGTGCAAGGAAGCTTCAATATTTCCCACTCTTCATCATTGCCACCCGCTAAAACTACTAGAGTACATCTGAATAATAAATATGTTCTGGATATACTTTACTGTTCCTCATCCAATGCTTCTTTCTTTCCCTGGGCTAAAAGCTGAGGTGCTTGGTGGTTACCTACCATGTTTCTTTTATTTCACCTGGTTTACATTTCAGGTTTTCTTTTAATAATTTATTGATAAACTGTTTCAGGAAAGTAAAGAAGAGGGAGGAACAGTAATCCTTGAGAAGCTCAGCTTAATTCAAAAGGATGAATTGTTAAAGAGCCTTTTAGCTAATTCTCTGTGACTGGTAAAATCAATTGGAAGACAGTTAAAAAGCTTTTAATGGAGGGTAGCAAAATGTGGGCTGTTTGTAGAGTGGCCTGTTGTCCTCCAGCAATTCTCTACCGCCACCAATCCTAAGAATGAAAAAGGTAAAAGGTGAACTCTTTCATTCTTTGACACAGCTAATACCAAGTTAGAAGATGCAAACTCTGAATATAAAGACCTTTAACCCTTTTCTGGCATCTCACATAAGATGTGATCGTGTTAGCACAGGTGATCCAACAGGTATTAATAGATAATCAGAGTTGGGAGGGATCTTGTAAGTCATCTAGTCCAACCCCCCATTCAAGCGGGAGTCCCTACACTATTTCTGACAAATGGCAGTCTAATCTCTTCTTGAAAGTCTCAAGTGATGATGCTTCCACAGCTTCTGAGGTCAATCTCTCCTTGTTCAGTTTCCATCCATTATTCCTTGTCTGGCCTACAGGCATTTTAGAAAATAGCTTGACTCCTTCCTCCCTGTGGCAACCTCTCAAATATTGGAAGACCGCTATCCCTGGTCCTTCTCTTTACTAGACTAGCCAAACCCAGTTCCTGTAACCATTCATTGTATGTTTTAGCTTCCAGTCCTCTAATCACTGGTTGCTCTTCTCTGTACTTTTTCTAGAGTCTCAACATCTTTTTTATACACTGGGCATCCTTTTTATTCACTGGACTTTTAAATTGTGCTACTTGTTAAATTTGGGAAATGGTCTCCTATACCTAAGTGCAAGAATTATTACAGGAGAAGACTAAATAAAAATTTAAATGCCTGGAGTTCACTGCAGTACTATATCATCAAACACATGTATCATATTTCACCAGCTGGTTTAACCTCACCCCATGGGTTTAAAAAAGATGTTTATTTTATAATTGTGTGTGTGTAGATTCTGTTGCAATGCAGAAGTGGGCAATAGAAGCTTGTTTAGGGGGTTACCCATCACTTCTTTAGCTTAAGATGATGAAGGGGGAAATTTCAGTTTCTAAGCAAGCTTGAGAACAGAATAAAAAAAACATTCACTCTTTCCAGCATCTGAGCTGGAAGGTATTGGGTTGGGGAGAGAAACAAAGTCAGCAATGTTTTTTGACACTGGACTTGCCTCTTTTAGGTACTTTTCCACATTTGCTGAAATACTGGTAATTGCAATGGAGAGTTTTCGGCACTCTTTCAAAAATAAATAAGTATACATATGAAGAAAAATAAGCAAAGAGAAGGCTCAGCCTTACTTGCCTCCTTTTGGCTTCTTAGCAATGACCTGGTTTTTGATTGACAGATCCTTCATCTATGTTTTTCTTTCTTTACTTTGGCATGTTAAAAGATATTTTGCAAGTATCATCAACTTTCAGATGATATGAAACATTGATCTACATCAATGTGCAACATTGTGCAGTTTCTCTTTCCCAACTTGCAAAGTCTTGTTCAGATGGTCCTAATTATTTTCCCACTCCAAACCCTCTTCTCTCTATAAGTTATAAAATATAAATATACATTTTTAATAAGGGGTCACAGCTCATATCTACTTTTTGCAAATATCTGATTTCTATGTATCTATCAACATTTCAATTTCATTTTAATCCCCATTTTTTTAAAAAAAATTCACAAATTGTTGGGGGAGCTAGACATTTTTACAGAGGATTTATATATCTAATTATACAGTATTTCATGTTGATAATGTGCATGTGTTCCTGTATCTTTTTTAAATTCAAAACTTCAACAACATTGGGCAAAGAACAAAATCTTATAGATATGACCTATCAATTTGTACATTAATTCAAAAGATTTGGGTCAACTATATAATTTGATAAAAATCGCAAACATTTTTTTCAATGGATTCTAAGTAAAACTATATTGAAGAAACCTGTAGAAAAAAATCAGTGTCCTTTTGCCTTTTGTTGTGGAAATTCCGATTGTTGACAGCTGTCATGGGACAAATGGCGCAGTGTTAATACCTTAATCATGGTTACTGTTTCATACATTCCTTTGGCTCTCAGATATAGAACACTTCAAGCACAAAGTATTCTCGGAAGATAATAAAATCGAAACATTTTAGAAGACAGTTTTAAACATGTTGTAAAGGATCTTTGGTTCAAAAAACAGGAACATATATAAACAGCACCAAAGATATAATTGTGAGTTCAGCAGTATGATTCTGCAGTAAAATGGAGCCCATTATATTCCCAAAGTGGTTTTCCAATATTGCTTAAAATATTTTTTAAAAATTAAAATTTTGCCCAGCTTTGTATCCAGATAACCATAAGATTTCATGAAATCTAGTTCATTTCCCTTTTGGATTTTTATTATTTTTGTTTCATACTCATAAAATCACATGGTGGGGTTTAATAATTGAAAAATGTGTTGACCTGTCATCTAATCTTTCACAAACCCGTATTTTCCAGACCAAAAGAGAAACACAAATTGACATATTTCTTTCTCTTTTTTTTGCATTATTTTGCTTATGAAGCTTTTATTCACAATCTGTTAAGTTTTTGCCATGGTTGCTATTAAAGATATCTTAAACTTGAAATAGTGATCAAAGGAAATGATTACACAAGCACGCGTGCACACACACACACTTTTCATGATTTTAGAATAGAAACATTTCAGGGTCTTCTTTATGGCAAATAAGTTACCATCCTTCCTGTAATATTAGATTTATAAATATGTGATTGAACAATCACCAACCCATTGTAGCTTCCATATTCAACTTTGAAAGAGTAACCCAGAAGAAGCATGCCTGATTCTAATGAAACTGACATGATAGTTTTTAAAAAAAATGAGATTGCTTATACCCAATCACCACTCAAATACCAGCTTGGTTTTGTTTTGTTTTTTGACATGAAATGCAGTATATATCAGACTGAGATTATGAATTCTTGCCATGACAGACATTGGGTCAATGGGTCTGTATAACACTTTATGTTTTAATATATTGCTTCAGTGGATAACATCTTGACACCATTGAACTTGGTAACAGAGATCCATATGGTATGGTGAGATATACAGAAGTAATTTCTTGTGGTTTCTGCAGTAATTACAAGTACTAAGTCATAATGAAGTAGTCGGGACACATGGTCCTTTTTTCTTCTGCCTGCATAGTATATAGCATGCTAGTTTGGTAACTCTGCTCTTTAGCAAGATTTATATTGTTTTATGTCTGGCTCTGATGAAGACTTAATTGAGTGAATGATCTTCAAAGTCTCCTGATATGAGAGAGAGAGAGAGAGAGAGAGAGAGAGAGAGAGAGAGAGAGAGAGAGAGAGAGAGAGAGAGAGAGAGAGAGAGAGAGAGAGAGAGAGAACATAACTTTGCCTTTTTTCTATTAAGAAACACATATTTTTCTATTTTAGGCATAGAGTTGGAGACTAAAAACACTTTATAGGTAAAAAGGGGAATGGATTGTCAGTAAAATATTATGCTTGACAACAAATACTATGAAACAATTTTCCATTGGATCCACTGAGCAGTTTTAGAAAATGAACAGCGATTGTGAAAATAATATGCAATTTTAACAGTAAAACAGTGAAGAAATAATCCCGATAGTTGCATAATTGTAGGAGTTTCTCTTTCCAAAGGGATTCCATTGAGGGGTACAATATATCTCTGGATTTATTGGAAGATTTATTGGCTCTTTTGATTGGGAAATATTTCTGATTCTTAGTGGCTCTATTAATAGAAGTAAATACCAGTAGCTCTCTTCTATCCCAAAAGTAAAATGAAGAGATGGGGAAAAAAAGTAAAGTAGCTGCTAGCCAGGGTGGAACCTCATGTATAAAGCATATTTGCTATTTAGTTCTGATATTTTAAGCTGAAACTAAATTCTGAGTTTGAATTCTTTAATTTGATGTTTCTCTTTCTCCTTTCTCTCCTGGATTCCATGCAATTAGTTTGCACACCTTCCATCTCATCTCACTTCTGTCATCAACTATTCCCAATTTTGTGCAGAATCTTGTATCCATAGATCCAAGAAGACGGGAGACATGGAATTATTTTATAGTCTGTAGAGATATCTCTCTGAGTAGGTGAACACTCACATGGAAAACTTTCTCTTCATGTTTATTTTAGTTTTACATGCATAAGAATTCATCAGATGTAAGGTAAAACACTTTTTAGAAATAGAGAAAATGGGCAATTGCTGAAGCAAGTGAATGAAATAAAATGTTCTAGAGGAGATGCCTCCTATCTACAAAATATGGTTTTTATACCGTAGGCATTCAACTGAGATCATTAGTAGAATTTTTAAAAGTACTGGTACTGCTTAAGCTGCTGTATTCAACACTTTCCAGTTTTACTCAGATGCTGAAATGTTAGGAAATTGTACCTGTGACTAGACTAGACAATAGAATAGAATTCTTTATTGGCCAAGTGTGTTTGGAACATAAGCAGTTTGTCTCTGATGCACAAGCTCCTAGTGTACATACTGTACAAGTAACAAGTGATAAATCATGATCATAATCATAAAATATAATCATCACATATGATGCTGTTATTCAACCCAGATGGATCAGATTCTACTGGTTCGGGCCGGTTTGGGTGAACTGGGAGTAAAAAATGTTACAGTTTAGCCAAACTGGTAGTAAAAAAAAAAGCTACCAGTTCAGCCAAACTGGTATTATTTTTCCTCCCAATGATTAGATGTTCCGACTATCAGCTGTGCCAGGATCCCCTTCACTGTCTTACTACTTCACCCAAGAGGCCAAAAAAAAAGGAGCACCAGGGTGTGTGTGTGCTGCAAAAAAGCTTCACCCATCCAGTCACATGGGCAAGCCCACATAGCCATGCCCACAGAACTGGAAGTAAAAATATTTGCATCTCACCCCTGAAATAAGGGCATGTAGGTCTGTGCAACTGAAGATTGTGTTCTGCATCACCAATCAACCAAAACCTTTGAGGAGAGATGGTCACCCAAGATGGTCACTTTGGTCTCTGGATACAAGAAAAAGACAACAATAGGTTCTGGCAAATTGACAGAGCAATCTTCCTCAGTATTCTACCCAATACATCTCAGATTCCAGTTCCATCCATACGACTCCCGAAGGTGCTTTTTTTTAAAGAGGCAACTAGGCTTTCTGTTTTTTTCTTTAAAGACATTTTACTTCTCATCCAAGAAGCTTCTTCGGCTCTTGAAAAAGTTTATTGGATGAGAAGCGAAATGTCTTAAAGAAAAACCAGAAAGTCCAGTTGCCTCTTTAAAAAAGCACCTTTGGGACAACCATGACCTGGATGACTGAGAATCTCCATAGACATCTATAGGACTGTGAGATACCTTAGTGATTCTTACTTGAAATATTCTGAAATTGAGTTCTGGATTTTGATGTGGTTTTCTTGTACCTCTGCCTGGCTGCTTAGAAACAAATAGCAAATTTTTATTCACAGAGTATTAAGCTTGGACTCAGTTTGTTCAAAAGTTAAGCACTTAATCTTTGCATGTTTTAAAATAGCAAATGTCTGCTAATATTTTAATAATATTTTGATCTACTGGAATAAAAACAAATCTAAATTTAAATATCTATCTGTTGCCTTTGTATTATTTCTCATATCAAGTTGTTAAAGAAAATAAATGGTAATAATGAATTTTAATGCAGAGTAATAGCTCCTGGCAATTCTGAAAACCCTTTCACATTTTATTCCTGTGTTTATTTAATTTTGGGAGAGCCTTCTCCATGCATACCATGAGTCAGGTTTATGGCCCCTTTCCACTTTAATTGCTGTACTATTTTTTAAAAAACAGCCTTTTACTTTTATATTTAAAGCTCCACAGGGCAGTGATTTATTGGCACTGGGGAATGATTGATAAATAATAAACAGAAAACCAGGAATCTCTGTACAAAATACAAATGGTGCCAGACTGACTGCACAGAGTGAATATTACTGGATATTCAACGTGATGCTTATTATGCAACCACTCTGGACATGAGCAAAGAACCCATAGATGTCAAGTCTTCCATGTGCAGAATTTTTAAAACCTATGTGGTTTTTTTTTGGCTTGGCTTGGCTTTGCTATAATGAATGATTCAATTCCTAGGCTAAGTTTTCCTTTTTGGTTAGATTTAAAAAAAAAATGCTTAGGATTTATATTATAGCTATCAGGTTTCTATTCAAAAGGAGCCAGGTTGCAGAATGCAATTACCTCATCTTCAGAAGCTGAAAGTTGAATCGTATTTGGTTCAAATATGGATTATGCATTTTTTTCATATAACTCTGAATGGAGGTTTAATTCATCTGGGATGGATGAAATTTGGAATGAGAGCAGTTAAAATTATATTAAGATCAATTTGGCCTTCCCTCTTAATATAATTATCTTATATCTATAATCTATCTATCATCTTATATCTATAATTATAATTATTATTATCTTTAATTTTGCCATTAAATGTACCTGGACAATTGTGACAATAATAAAATATTTAACAGCGTGAGACACACAACTATACAGAACGATTGTTGCAATGTTCATATAGAAGTTCAGGTGTACTCCAAAAATAATATTCAATGACAGCTAAGTCTGTTAAGGGATTGCTCCCTCCCCGCCCCTTCCTTCCTATGGTGTTGACTATAAACATCTTGAAGCAGTTTGCAGTGAATTATAAAATTCAAATTCAAATGATGTTAAAGATAATAACTGAACACTTATTTTCAAAGATGTAATTCAGGGCATTTTAAAGGCCAAAAATAATGGGGAGAGTGAGAAAGAGAAAGCCCCTCATCTCAGCATACAGTTTATTTATTTATTTGATTTGTCAGTCGCTTACAAGATAATAGGTATAAGTATAAACATAGGTATTAAGGCCGAGTCACACTGCCCAATGGATGCAAAGAAGACACAACGGAAGGGAAAAATGTTCCTTCCATTGTATCCGCGCTCAAAAGGGGCGAAAATTTGCATAATTGGAGCAGATGAAACGGACGTGGGGAGGACGCAGGGAGGATGCAAAGCGGATGCGGAACAGAAGCCCAGCGGATGCAGAACGGATGGCGCGTTCGCAGGTCTTCGGGGGGGGGCCTCAGGAGACCGGACGCAGAACGGAAAAAACGGATGCAGAACGGATGCACAGTGGATGAAGCGGATGCACAGCGGAAGCCTAGCGGATGCACAGCGGAAGCGGAACAGATGCCGCGCATTAATTGCGCATGCGGGGGGGATGCATTGCGCAAGTCCCCCGGATATAAAGGGAAGCAGCTCGCACGTGGCCAGCATTCCGAGAGAAGACCTGCTGCTGGACACTTTGAGTTCCTTGCCTGCCCTGCATGCATGCCTGCCTCCAAGCCTGCCTCCAAGCCTGCCTCCCAGCCTCCTGGGCAGCCTCCTTGCCAGCCTGCCTTCCAGCCTCCCTGCCAGCCAGTCTGCCTGCCAGCCTTGGTGCCTCCCAGCCTTCCTGCCAGCCTCCCTGTCAGCCAGCAACCCCACAACCATGGGGAAGAAACGAAAGGCTCAGCAACCTGCCACCATCCCTGGCAAGAGGGACAGGGCCACCCTCCCGCCCCATGTCCCTGACTCTGCTTCTGCTGGGGCTTCTGCTGCTTGGGCTCGCTCTTCTCTTGCTGGAGCTTCTGCTGTGGCTGCTCCTGGCAGTGGTGCTTCTGCTGCGCACTCTGCTGAAGCTGCTTCTGGTCCTGCTGGTCCTGCTCGTGCTCCTGGTCTTGCTGGTCCTGGTGCTGGTGCTTACTCTGCTGCTGCTCATCCTGGTCTTGCTGCTGCTGCTGCTGCTGCTGCTGCTGCTGCTGATTCTGATTCTGATCCTGCTGATGATTCTGCTGCTGCTGCTGCTGATGATGATGATGATGCTGATTATGATCCTGCTGGTGATGTTTCTGATGATGATGATTCTGCTGCTGCTGCTGCTGCTGCTGTTGGAGGAGCAGCCTCTACAACCTCGAAGTCCCTCTGATGAGGGCCCATATGGCCCTGCCAGAGGGAGGAAGAGTCGTTCGCATCAACGGGAGAGGAGGCAGTACTTTATTGAGGAGGCGCACGAGGATGAGGTGCTGGAGTGGCTGAGAGAGAAGGACTATCTGTGGCGGAAGGGACACCAGCTGTACAGGGACACCAAGCGGAAGCAGGCTGCTTGGAGAGAGAGGGCGGAGAGTCTGGGCTCCACTTTGGAGGTGCTACTCGGCTGGTGGAAACATATACACACCTGGTACGGGAAGCTGCACCGCAAAAAATCTGGCCAGGCCGCAGTCAAGCTGACGGACAGAGAGAACTACGTCATGGCCAGGTGCAGCTTCTTGGAGGGTGAGATCCGCCACCGAGCAGCACCAGGAGCCCATCTGTCTACCCTCACTCTCAGGCAGCCTGCTGCGACCCAGTCCTCTTCCAGCCGAGAGTCAGTCCCTGTCTCTAGGCAGGTTTTGGTGGAGCGTGCCACGGTGGAGAACCCCCAGGCAGGTGTTGAAAGCTTGGTGGAGAGCGAGGAGGACTCCCTGGTGCGGTGGGAGAAAGGAAACATCGAGTCCACCTCTGCCGAAGTCCCATCCACCCACACTGCCGCCTCCACAGGAAGGCAGAGAGCCAGACCGCAGGAGGGAGAGAGCCACAAGGTCCTGGTGGAGATCAGGGACACCATCCGCACCAGCATAGGTCTCCTCTCTCAGCTAGTCCCCATCGACTCCTCCTGCTCCAACCGCAAGCCCTTCCTCAATTATTTGAACCAGACCCTGAAGGAGCTGCCGGATCCCCAGTACCACCTGGTGAAGGAGAGGATCTGCACGCTGATTAATAACCCTCCAGACCCAGAGGCACCTGCTATCACCCAGTCCAGGTCTGCTCCTCCACCCCAGGTGATGTCCCTCCCATACCAAGGCTTCCAACAGCCCCTCACCTACCAGGGCTACAGCTACCCGGAGGTCCAGCAGCACAGGCAGTAGCCCTTCCCAGGCCAGGCACAGAGTCATCGGGTGACACCGTTGCCAGCTGTTCCACTGATGCCACCGATGCCACCCACGCCAATGATGCCACCGACGACAGCGATGCCAGCCATGCCACTCCTCAGCACGCTGCACACCAGGCAGTCCCACTACACTACTCCTTCCTCCATCCCACAGCCAAGCCCGGCCTCAGTACATCTGTCCTTGGTACTGGGGCTGACACCCCATGGCATGGAGGAAGGACCTCTCAGCATCGCGGGGATGAGCCAGCTGTCCGACACCTTTCTGAACACACCGTCCCCTGTTGTCCTCTCAGGGCCAGGCACTCCATCAGCACCTCAGACCAGCACTGCAGCAGCAGCCACCTCCAGAGCACCTGCACCCTAAAAATGAGACTGGGCACACACCTCCGAGTGACCAAGCGGAGTACCAGAGACTGGTATGGGCAGGGATACCTTTGGGATGGGTTAAGATAGCTATGGGATGGGCAGGGATACCTTTGGGTTAAGATAGCTGTGGGATGGGCAGGGATACCTTTGGGATGGGTTAAGATAGCTGTGGGATGGGCAGGGATACCTTTGGGTTAAGATAGCTGTGGGATGGGCAGGGATACCTTTGGGATGGGTTAAGATAGCTGTGGGATGGGCAGGGATACCTTTGGGTTAAGATAGCTGTGGGATGGGCAGGGATACCTTTGGGATGGGTTAAGATAGCTATGGGATAGATAAATCTCCAGTGCAAGTATAGTGGGACTGTATGGTCCACCCTCCCAGGTGCCACCCCTATGGCCCTTATCAATCACAATGTAATCATTGATCCACACATGTCAACATAAACACAACTCTTTATTAAACGCCCTGTTCATTGTAGGCCAACCAAACATACATGGCCCAATCTCATCCGTGTGATGAGACAGGCTGAAGGAAGCATCCATTAAGCATCTACCATCCTGTCTTGCCATTCCACCGCTCCAGCTGGGGAGTTGCACTAGTCTTTCAGAAGGTTGCGCTGCTTCTTCGCCTCACGTGAGGTTCTGTTGGGCCCTTGCACATCCTCAGTGTCGATCAGGTTTCGCCCTTGCCTCCATTCCCCAGGCTCCATGTCCCCATTGCCTTGTTGGAGGTCCATGAGCCTGTTCTGCAAGACTGGGTAGCGGGTGCGCATGAGATTGTACAGGATGCAGCAAACTTCCACGATCCTCCTCATGCTCTGTGGGCGATGCTGCATGGTGTTGAGAAGTACCTGGAACCTGTCGGCCAGGATGCCAAAGGCGTTCTCCACCACACGCCTTGCCCTGGACAGCCTGTAGTTGAAGATCCTCTCTTCACGGGTGAAGTATTTGGAGGTGTAGGGCTTCATGAGGTAGGTTGAGAGGGAGAAGGCGTCATCCCCCACGATGAAGTAGGGCACATCTTGCGTGTTGTTGGGCAGGGGTTCTGGATCTGGGAAGCCCACCATGAGGTTGCTTTCCAGCCCCTCCTTGAGGTGACTGTCATTGTATACCTGGGCATCTGAAGATGAGCCGTTGCCTGAAACATCAATGTACATGAACTTGTAGTCAGCATCGACCATGGCGAAGAGGATGATGCTGAAGAAGCCCTTGTAGTTGAAATAAGTGGACCCCGAGTTGGCTGGAACCTTGCAGGCCACGTGCTTGCCATCGATGGCTCCAACGGTGTGGGGTAAGTTCCACTTCTGATACCACTGCTCTGCAACTTTCTTCCATCCTTCTTCAGTGGTGGGGCACTGGAGGAGCTCCTTGTATTCTTCGAGGATGGCCCACACCACTTCTCTGACCACAAAGCTGATGGTGCTGGCTGGCACCCTCCAGCCGTACTGCATGCTCCTGTAGGGGGTCCCTGAGGCCAGGTGGCGCAGAGTCAGTGCCACCCTGAGCCCAGGTTCCAGGCTGGGCGGGAAGTTGGTGTTTGTCTTGGTCAACCTGGGTGTCAGGCGCTGCAGAAGTTCGTCAAACATGGCTGGAGGCATATTCATGAAGTTCTGGAACGCACGAGTGTCTTCGTTCCTGAGCTCCACCATCAGCTTGTCGTAAAGTTGGTGCTGTGCTCTTCTGGCTAACCATCTTTGGACCCAGACTTTTTTTGGGTGCCTCCTTTTCTTGCCGTAGTAGAGTTCACAGAGACTGTTGATGGTTTCGCAGTGATGCAGAAGGATGTTGGCTGCCAAAAGGATTTTGTCGCAATCCATGGTGGAGATGACTGGATGCTGTGGAAGAGGAAGAGTCAGATGAAGGCTGCAGAGGTCTGCACCGCTGGGCTGCTGGTCTGAAAGTGCGATGCAGACAAGTTGCTCCGCCTTTTTATAGGCAGTATAGGTGTCCCTTTGCATCCTCTAGGCATCCTCTATGCATCCTTAATATCCGAGATAGGTCCCCTCTACGAACGTTTTTTCCATTTTAAACGCTTTGTTTCCGTTCTGCATCCATTCTGCATCCGTTCTGCGTCCGTTCTGCGTCCGTTCCACTTCCTCCCTGCATCCGTTTACCGCTGGAGCGGATGGAGTTCCGCGGATGCCTAGCGGATGCCTATCGGATATAGCGGATGCGTAACGGATGCGTAGTGGATGCGTAGCGGATGCGTAGCGGATGCAGAATGGACGAACTGGATACATTTTCTGCGCAAAAGTTTTAGGCAGCCTAAAACTTTTGGAGCGGATGAAACGTCCATAAACGGATGCTGGATGGATTGAGAGGAAGCAAAACGGAGGCAGTGAGTACATCGCATTTTAGAATGGATGGCAAGATTTTTGTTCTGTTTTGCTTCCTCTTTGCATCCGTTTTTGCAGTGTGACAGGGCCTTTAATACATGAACTGGATACATATAAGAAAAAAAATGAAAGAAACAATAGGACAGGGACGGTAGGCACGTTGATACGCTGATGCATGCCCCCTACAGACCTCTTAGAAAAGGGGTGAGGTCAATAGTAGACGGTGTAAGGTTAAAATTTTTGGGGTTTGGGGAAGAAACCACAGAATCAGGGAGAGTATTCCAGACATTGACTACTCTGTTGCTGAAATCGTATTTCCTGTAATCAAGTTTGGTGTGGTTAAGCTTGAGTTTGTATCTATTGTGTGCTCTTGTATTGTTATGGTTGAAGATGAAGTATTTATTGACAGGTAGGACATTGCAATATATAATTTTATGTACTATACTTAGATTGGACCGAAGGTGATGTAGTTCGAGGTTTTCTAGGTCTAGAATTTCAAGTCTGGTGGCATAAGGTATTCTGCAACAAGTAGAGGAGTGGAGAACTCTTCTTGCGAAATATTTCTGGACTTTCCCAACTGTATTAATATCAGATATGTAATGTGTGTTCCAGACTGGTGAGCTGTATTCAAGTGTTGGTCTCGCAAATGTTTGTATGCTCTAGTTAATAGTGTGATATTTCCAGGGAAAAAGCTACGCTGGATTAGGTTAACGACTCTTAATGTCTTTTTGGCTTTGTAGTTACAGTGGGCTCTAACAATTAGATCATAGAGTACTCCAAGGTCCTTGACAGAGTTTGGATCATCAACAAGGTCTTGACTATTCAGCTTATATTTTATTTTCTGAGTTTTTTTGCTAATATGTAAGACAGAGCATTTATTTTTTAAGATTTGAAGTTGCCATTTGTTTGACCATTCTGATACATATTTAGTAAGTGCATTCCAAAACAATTGGGGTAGACACAAAGAAGTCTCAACCCAAAGTTGCTTTGAAGTAAAGCTTTAGACAAGTCTCCCGAGACAGGTTTCCTCCCAGAAAACATCTTGATCAAAAAAGAATGGCACAATAATATTATTAGAATAAACTCTAACTTGGTTAGCTTAGGAATTGATGTCAGGAGCCAAGTAGGACATGGAACAAGAATAAGCAGCCAAACCAATTTTAATCGAAGCTTGACTGGGGCATATTCTTTCTTGAAGCCTCTCCTCCCCCTAACATTCATGCAACTCAGCTTTGTGTTTTACCTACTTGGAAGGAACTGCTTCCTTTCCTGTGGAATTTATTTCCAGTTTCAAGTTAGTTACCTTTCTCTCTGAAGGCATCCCATTTTTTTTCACTGGAACAGACTGCAATGAACTCAAAGAAGCTGTAAAGGCAAACAACCAAACAAAGGACAATGCTGTTTAATATCAAGCATCCCAAACGATTAATCACGGGGTCCTGGAGGTTATATTGAAAGGTTTGAGGAACTACATAGTCACAGAAAGGAGGTCCATGAAAGAATTTAGAGAGAATAAATTGGTAAGAAACAAAGATGAAATCGGCTTAGTTCATTTGTTAAATCTTAGAAAATTGGAGGATAACAAAGATGAATACTTAGTCCCTTTTAATCCCTTGTTCTTTAAAGAGACTGACCAAATTCATTGTTAGAAGTGAACAGTGTATAGTCTTCAACTAACGATAGTAAGAGGGACTGGAATTTCTGTCACTAAGTGATGAAGTTTTAAAGTGTGATTTCATGTGACCCTCCCAGTTACTATTGTTTATTGAGGATTGATCAGCTGGGACTCAGGAGGCAGAGAATAGATAGGGGTGGGGCCAGTCAGAACTACTCAAAATTTCCGCTACCGGTTCTCCAGAACCTGTCAGAATTGGCTGAATACTACCTCTGATTGTACGTTAAAACTCGTGATCTCCCACCAGCTTCCAACAGCAAAGTCAATGGAAAAGCCAACAGGACATTGGGAGTCTTGGGAGGATTACAAGCAGGCAGACAGGTAGGTAAGTGACTACTGTGGCCTGACATGAGCACAACTAGGCTATGGGGTGGCTTCTGCAGGAGCAGGAGGACACACACCAAACCTATTGCTGTCCTCAACTGCCTTTTGCCATCCTGTTCCTCCTGTTGCTGAGCACGTGCACCCAGCTTGCCCTTTCTCAAGGTGGCAGGGTTGGCAGACCACAGTCATCAGGGTGGCAAACCACAGGGTTGCTGGGACAGCAGAAGTGGTAGAACCAAGTGCAGAGCAGCAGGGATGGTGGGAGTAGCAGAGCTGGTAGAGTACAAAGTGGCCAAAAAGGCATCTATGGAGATTCTCAGTCATCCAGATCATGGTTGTCCCAAAGGTGCTTTTTTCAAGAGGCAACTGGACTTTCTGGTTTTTCTTTCAAGACGTTTCACTTCTCATTCAAGAAGCTTCTTCAGCCTGGAAGTTTCTTCAGCTTCTTCAAACCAGAAAGTCCAATTGCCTCTTGAAAAAGCACTTTTGGGACGACCAAAAAGTTATCAAAGTCTGAAATGCTTTACCTGATTCAGCTGTCTCAGCTACACATTTTCACAGTTTTAGTCACAAATTGACTTCTGTGGACCTCACTTCATATTTAAGAGGTCCATAAAGGGGACGTGCATAAGTGCACTAACGTGACTATCATCCCTGTCATTTTATTTTTATATTATTCTTGTTTTTGTTTTTGTTTTACAAATGATAAATAAAAAAATTAATAAAGGCAGACACAGGAGAAGGTAGGTGGGTGGAGGGAAGTTGAAGTGTATCCTCCAGTCATAAATGCAAGTCGGCTGGCAAGCACCCAAATTTTGATCACCCAACCATGGCAATACTGCAAAGGCTATTGCTTCCACCTCTGGGCACAAGTATTATTTGTCCAGTGATGTCGTAATTTTTAACAGTTGCTGAATGAAATGTTTGTTAAGCAAGAACTTCCTATGCAGTGTTTAAGAGTACCTTTAGAAAAGGGAATGAATTGGCTCAACCTCTCCAAATCCGATAAAACTCCAATGAATTGGACTACGGATCCCATAAAACCTAGCCAAGGTGTCACACTTTATTGTTCATGATGAAGGCTACATTACATACCATAGATTTTTATAAAATAATCAAAAAAACAAAACCATAAATCAACTCAAAACCACTATTTGTTTAACAGACTGCCAGTTCCTGGTAAAACTATTTATAAATATCTGTGTAATAGATCACCTGCAATTTATTATGAATGCTTGTTTTTTAACTGCCTCTTGTCAAGTACTTTGAGACAAGTAAACTCAGGGGATAATAATTTTGGGAAAGATCTTTATTGATAGCCGCGTATTGTAATAGAATGTCAAAAGCCTGTCAATTAATTTGGAAGCTCAATTTACACCTTATTTTAAAGCAGAATTACTTTGAGTTTCTTATGCTTCCTAATAATATTGTAAAAAACTGTAGAATCTGTTGGTGGTTTCTGCTGCCCCCCCAATCTTAAAACAAATTATTGTATCAAGCAAAAAACAGATTGAGGAAGCCAAGAGCTTTGCCAGTTTTGAAGTATCATAATCTATATCTACTAAATGCATATTTGAAGAGGCTTATCAAAAGAACATCAGCTGAAAGATTCTGTAATCTGAATAATAATGTCCATCACAAATATATTCCTGTTTAATTCCTTTGAGAACTTGGGGTATCAAGAAGAAAGGACACTGCATGTAATCAGGTACGCATTTTCCTGAATGGTTTGCACAGTAATTTAACCAGAAGGCTAAATTCCATAAAAAAAATGTCATTGAATTATTTAGTGTCATTAAGATTAGACCATCAAATCAATTTTGATTATTGTTTACAAATTACATAGAGAAAACCAGCCATTTCTATGGCAACTTATTCTTGTTCTTGGAACATTTCTTAATTTCCAACTTCCAGTTTTTTGAAGCATTTTTCTGCCTAAAGTATAAATACAAGTTTTATGATGATTATAGTTTTTTATTGGAGGGAAATGGCATAGAATAACAAAAAGCATGTAGAACATGTGCATAACACAATCAGCTCATAGTACTGTCAAGAAGTGGGCAAAATGCCTGGATTCTTTTTTTTTTTGGATAGCTTGTTGAGATATTAAATAACAAAGTCACCAAGTTTGAGGAAGAAGTCGTGGAGTGATCACCAGATGACAGTAAGGCAAATGTTATTCTATTGCTGTAATAATATATTACTACATTTGTGCCAAATGGTGTTGGATTGGATTACTTTGGATTTCTTTGTTTTTTGTTTTTTTTAATTAGCTGTCAGATAGCTGCTGTTCTAATGCCTTCCCCTAAAAGAAAAAGCAAATAACCATTGGTATATGTGTGGAACACTGAATGATGGTTTTTGCAATAAATTAAGAAAAACTATTGCACTGCTATCTGAAAATAGGCCTTCCTACTCCCAGGAAAATCTAATCTCAGTTAATTCCTGAGTTGAGGAACCCTGATAGCTCAGTGTTTAGAATATAGTATTGCAGGCTAACTCTGCCCAGAGTCCAGAGTTTGATACTGACTGGCTCAAGGTCGATTCAGCCTTCCATCCTTCTGAGGTCAGTAAAATGAAGGCCCAGACTGGAAGCAATATGCTGACAGTTGTAAAACTCTCAGAGAGTGCTGTAAGTATTGCTATCTTTCTAAAAGATTCTCTCAGCTGGCCCTTTTCTTTTTGATGGTTTTGTATCACACAAAGGGATGGTATATCCATCAGAACTTTCAAATTTTACTTCAATTTTAGGTGTGTTTAGCTCCTTCAGCGTTGGCATAAGTACATAATGAAATCTTTTAAGAAACTACAAGGGGGAGGAAGAGTGAGAAAGCAGTGGTTAACAAAATGGGAATATTATTTGCATTCTTTGGCATGACTGACTGAGCAAATGTTGTTAGAGAGGGGGGGAAGCCCATATGGTGGAAGCATTTGCCATGCAAAGAGTAGCAAATGAAACAGATGGATTTGTTGATGTGACATCTAAGCTGCAGAGATTCTTTGGGGCTCTGAGGATGTGTAGCAATTGAGATAAGTCTTTGAAAAATAGGAGGGGAACTTCTCTAGTGGTAGAAAAAAATGACTGAGTGAGGTGTAGTAGATGCAGAGGATGCAGAAATATGTTTCTGAGGAAGTAAATGTTGACAGATTTCATTTATCTAAGAATTTTAGAGTTATCAAACTACTGATTTTCAAATACATTGAGTGATACTGATAAGGTAGGGGTGTCAAACTTGATATTATTGAGGGCCACATCAGGGTTGTGATTGACCTCGGGGCCAGGAGACGTGGCCAGGGTGGGTGTGGCCAGCTTGACATCACTCATCAAAGCTCTTTTTCAGTCACGAAGGCCTCCTGCAGCCTACTGCCAGTGAAAAGCAAGCTAGTTCCTTTTTACTGGCAGAGGGCTGCAGGATGCCATCATGGCCAAAAAAAGCTCAGGAGGCCTGTGCATGGGCCAGTCCTTCACTGTTTCCAGGGCAGGCCTGCAAGCACCTTGTGGGCTGGCTTTGATCTATGGGCCTTGAGTTTGACACCCCTGTAATAAGGCAATGATATCTCTTCCATGAAGAGAAAAAAGAAGTACACAAAAATAGATTTCCAGTGTTCCTGAATATTATGATTGTGTCTTGCCAGAATTCAAAAGCTCAAATTACCATATGATATAAATGGAGATAAAAATGTATGGTTTTATTTTACACCCAAAAGCTTGTGTGATGTTTTTAGACTGAGGATCATCCTTAGCCTTTAGCTGGTATTTTAGGAGCTGTATTTCAAAGAGTTGAACAAAAGATTGAGCAGGGCAAGCTGAGAAACTAAATTTAAATTAAATTATGTACAATTAATATGATTGGACTAGACAGGTGTTTCTACTGGATTTGATGTTTTTATCCACTTATCAAGTTTTCCCAAGAATTAGGATAGGCAGACATTTCTGTTTAATAGTGTTAAACATATCAACTGAGCAATGAGCATATAAGTTGTTCTGATTAAAGCTGCCTTTTGAAATGATTGATGGTGATTGTATCATTGCCGGTAGTGTTCAGGTTTGAGGGTCAGTTTGGTCTAGTGGTTAAGACACTAGGCTAACAAGCAGGAGATTGAAAGTTCAAGTCCTACCTCAGCCATAAAAAACAGCTGGGTGACCTTGAGTTAGTCACTCTCTTTCAGCCCAAGGTCCTTCACAGGGTTATTGTTATGGGGAAAATAGGAGCAGGAAGCTGTGCTGGATATGTCCACTGCTTTGGGTTATTTGTAAAAATTATAAAAGAATAAATGAACAATTAAATAAATAAATTAAACAAACAAAGTTGTTATTATTATTGGCTGCACAGTCAACTAGATGTTTAGACTGGATCTGACATTATTGTTGTTGTTATTTTATTGTAATTCTTATATACAGATCTTTTTAGGAATAATAGTTTACCACAAAGAACAAGTTCTTGTTGAATCTTAGGTTTCCAACTGAAGATATTCTAGGAGGGGGGGGATAACTTAAGAGGGAAAAATTAGTTTGATGGAGGGCCTTTATAAGAGCTGAAGATCCAGTAGTTTTAGAATAAAACCAGACCTTGACAGGGTAGCATAGATAGAACATAGAATAATAGAGGTAGAAGGGACCTTGGAAGTCTATTATTCCAATTGCCTGCTCTAGCAGGAGATCCTATACCATTTGAGACAAATGGTATAGCACTGATGTTACCCAGTTAGGATAATGAAATGTCTGCAAGAAAACAAGCAAGCTCAGAAAGCACCAAGAGCACTCCTCAGGCAAATGATTGCCAAGTTTCTTTTTGAAAGCCTACAGTAAAGCCTACAGTGATGGAGCACCCACAACTTCTGAAGGCAAACTATTCCTTTGGTTGTTTGCCATCACTGTTATGAAATTTCTCCTTAGTTCTAGGTTGCTTCTCTCCTTCTTTAATTTCCATCTGTTGTTTCTTGTCTTGCCTTTTTGGTGCTTTGGAAAATACTTTGACCCTCTCATATTTGTGGGAGCCCCTCAAATATTGGAACATTGCCATCATGCCCCCGGTTCTTCTTTTCATTAGACTAGACATACCCAATTCCTGTTACTATTCTTTGTATGTTTCAGCTGTCAGCACCCTGATCATTCTTGTTGCTTTTCTCTGCTCTTTTTCCAAGTCTCAACACTTTTTCTTATGTTGTTGCAGTATTCCAAAGTGGTCGTATTAAGGCTTTGTAAAGATGTACTAGAATTTCATGAGATCTTGATTCTAGCTCTCTATTCATGTAGCCCAGGATTACATTGGCTTTTTTGGCTGCTGCCTCACACTGTTGGCTCATTAAGTGATTAAGTGACTAGGATTCCAAGATCCCCTCTCACAGTTACACTGGTGGCCTGAAGTGAATCATAGTACTTTGGAAAAAAAGTAGAGGTTTTCTTTTTAAGGAACAAGGTCACTGTTTCATGAAGAAAGCAGTTTTTCAAATGCAAAGTTTTGGGATGGGATGTCTTGGAAGAAAATAGCAGATTGTAGTCACAGTGATTTCTTTCAATCCTCAATTTTTTTCTATAATTGGCTACTGGTCAATTAGGTGGATTAGCAGATCTGGCAGTGATATTTGGAGATTTGTCTTTAGTTCCTCTGCCTTTCAGCATCAGCAACTTTTTCCTGAGAAATACCTTTTTAATCATGTTTGTTTAATGTTGGATCCTTAAAAGGATTGTGTTTTTACTGCCCTTTAGACCAGCAATGAAAGGCCATGGAAATGTTATGTTTTCTATCATTTCATTCAGTTGGACCTAAACCTTAAAATTCTGTAAAACTTGCTCTTATGAAAAAGCCTGGTTTATCACTTTAGAAAGTCTTTGCGTGATGATACAAAATAAAATAACTCAAGTTCAAGAATGTTGAGTAAAAGGAACGCTTTCAAAGTTTCTGTGAATTTATGAAGGTTCTTCATATCTTTATTGTTGTGATTAACTTCATCATGTTTAAATGTTCCCATTGTATAAATTTTCTTTAATAAGACCACAATTGGAATATTGCATCCAGTTTTGGTTGCCACAATGTAAAAAAGATGTTGAGACTCTAGAAAGAGTACAGAGAACCACAAAGATGATTAGAAGACTGAAGGATAAAACATATGAAGAGCAGTTGCAGGATTTGGGTATGTCTAGTCTGTGAAAAGAAGGATTAGGAGTGCCATGATAGCACTGTTCCAATATCAAAAACATATTCACCAAAAAGCACCTGAAGGTAGGACAAGGAGAGAAGCAACCTAGAACTAAGGAGAAATTTCCTGACATTTTTCCTTACAATAGCATTTATAATTTATTGAAAATATTATCTTAGTGTGGAACAAAGGGAGGGAAATTTCAACAAATTCAGTATTTCTTAATCATACAGAACAAAATTAATTTACTAAATATGTATTTTCTGTATAAAGATTACTTAAGATATGAATTCTGGTTCACTACACTTTTGCTGCTTACTTCTGGTATAAAATGTTCTAGAGTATCAAATTTGAAACACTTTGCTCCATTCCCATTAACTTGAAGAAAGAGCAAGTGGAAACTATTTTCCCCATCGACTATAGTAAAGTGTTCCATTATAGGAGACATTGTACAGAACCTTGCACATTTTCATTTAAGAAAAAAGCATATTTATCTACAGAATCAACTTCATGTGTCTCAAAAATGCAGCCTCTACTCTCAATATATTAGAAAAATGGAGGTAATGGATCTGATAAATTTAAATTTGCACCCAATTAATGCATTGTTATATTCCTTCAATAGAACTTTCATGCTGTCAAAGTCAATCAGAGAACTTTTGATGGCATCTCACCAGCACCAGCACTTTGAACATTGTTGGATGTCAAATTGTCTCTGAAGGGATGGCACCACAGCTTGTTTTGTCTATAGTTACTGAGGAATAGGACAAGAGTCATCTTCTTCCTCCAGATTTAAGGAGGATACCTGAAATCAATCCTGAAATTTGACCTCCAGATTCTCCTTCTTCACCAGCAAGTTGTAGAAACACAGATTTCCCCAACTGATTGGTGAATTGAAAGAGAGGGAGGAAAAGACTTCTGTCAAGTTCACACTGCAATGCATCATAAATTTATAGAAACTAAAATTAATCTTCCTCACTTCTAATGCACTTTTGAGATTATAGTTTGTTCTTCAGTTTAAGAGAAACTTTCTTCACATATTGTTTTTCTTTGGTGATTTTCCTTATTTCTGGGATTAAAATATTTAGAAACTTCAGAGAAATTTACTGGCCTTAGCTTGCCTCACAAATAGAAAAGTTTAAAATATTTAAACAGAAAGAAATAACTTATTTTTGAAAGACTGAATAGGAAGAATCTCTTCTTTGGGAAAACTGTGTTGTTTACATATCAATTGTAAAACAAAACACTGAAGGCCAATGACCAGAGCACAAGATGGCTACTTTAAAGGAAACATTTGATTTATGGGCCTGTGAAGTGCTTTAACTTTTTAATCCTTTACTGGAACTAGAAAGACCAAAACTGAACAAATTCCTTTGGGCACACCAGAGATGCATTTACTGGATTTCCAAAGCAGTTGGAGATTATTTAAAAATTTGAAAATACATTATTACCCTTTCAATGTGAAATATAAGAAATTTATTGAGTTAGTTCATGGAAACTACAAGAGGACTTGAAAGATGATAAAAATTTCAAGAGGAGAGTAAAAGATACTAGGAGAAAACAGGAGTCAGAATTTTATTCATGGGACTTCAGGATAGTTCAGAGGAAGAAAAAAATATAAAATTGGTTTATTTGGTTAAGAGTAAGTGATGAGTTTTTATTTGTAGCAAAGTTGAATGGTTATCTGGATTGGATAATGCTTCTTTTGGAAATGTCTAATGAGGTAATCGATTAGTTTTGGACACTAAAAAAGGATGATCATTTTTGTACTGTTTAATAGTTTTTAATTTTTTGGAAATATTTAATTGTTCAGAAAAGGAATAAAGGGAATGTACGTAGACTAAACGGAAAAGGGGGCTATATATTCATGTTATTTATTTTATTTATTAAACTTGTATGACACCTATCCTTCTACCAAATCAGTCTGAGTGGCTTACAATAGTATTAATAACAGAATTAAACATTAAGATATCAGACATTAAAATATCAGACATTAAAAGTTTAGAATCTGGATTTCCCTGGCATAACTGCTGAAAGCTCATGGTACAATCTCCTTCCAACCTTAGGTGGAAAAGCCAGTTCAATTGTTAAGCAACACCAGACCAGCATTTTTAAAAAGGATGGTGTGTGTGTGTGTGTGTGTGTGTGTGTGTGTGTGTGTGTGTTAATGAGGAATTTTAGATGAGGAAGTAAGTATCTTGGGTGGGAAAACAGGAATGCCAAAGCTACCACCAACAGAGACCTCCATTGCAAGCTCCCTAACATTCAGTTGTTGGGCTTTTTTGTTAGAAATATAAACTTAATGCATAGTTTTGAGACTCACAGGAGAATTAGAGAAGGCAGCTTAAATGAAACAAGGGACATGACTGCAGTCTAAAAGCAAATGGTAGCTATGGACAATCATGATTCAGTAGTAACTTAAGTAGGAGATTGTTCCTTCATAGCAGTGTCACCTGGGTAGAGTGAATGCTCATTGATCAGGTAGCAAGAATTTAGTCTTGTCACAGCACTGTTAAGTTTTTGTAGTAAATTTCTCTGCTTATATCAATTGAAACAGACTTATAGCAAACATAGTGGCAAATAATGGAGGGATTCATCTACCTTTGAGTGTTGTGTCAAGGTCATATTCAAAAACAGCGGGCTGGGTTGGGGGGGGAATGAATAAAATAAGGAAAAAAAACAAGGAAAGCATAGCTTCCTTCGGGTATTATCCCACGTCATTGTAGTTCTGTTAAAGTTGTAGCAACGTTTCAGCAGAATCTCATCTGCCATCCTCAGGCTTCTGAATAGAGTTAGTTCCTGGTTTCAAATTTGAGGCTGGTCCATTCTGATTGGCTGGGAGCCTGGATCTGTGTTCATTGGACTTGGAGTTT
>BLBF01000022.1:52490551-52540854 GCA_015471245.1 Laticauda colubrina | reverse complement strand
CAGGCTAGCCTGTATAAAAGGCTGCCGCGGTTTCAGCCAAACGTTCCATTCACTGACAATTTAAGAATAAAGACTTTGTTGTTGGAACCCGGTCTACCTCGTGTTTTTCCGAACAAAACATCTAGGATCTCAGAAATCTGCTTCCTAGAGAATTCTGGAATTTGGATTTGCAGAACATTTATATGGTATACATTTGACTGAATTCAGTAGAATTGTTATTGCCTAAGATGGTTTTCAGTTTCACAAATTTTGTTGCCTGCCTTTGTCTTATTATTTTTAAAAAAGTGATAGAAATGAGTGGGACATTGGAATGTAGAGGAATGTTGTATTTTAAAAAATGTTGTATTTGCCTATCTATAAACAATATCGTCAATGTATTTTACAGATATCTGAAATGGTGCAATTATTATCTATTCTTTCATAGGATTGGGAGAAGGAGAGGTATTTGGAGGCAGGAGGGGAGGCAGCCATTCCAAGAAGAATAACCTAAGGGAGAAATGATGGCTTTTAGTTTTTGGAGGAAAAGATAGATGCTATTCATTCTTTTTCATGAAACATTGTCAGCCAAGATTCTGGGCAGTGGGGTAATAATTATGTACATGTCTAATGGTGGTGAGCATGTCCTAAGTCCTACATTTCAAGTATCCCATACTTGAAACACACCAGTCCTGACAGTTCAGTGTAGGGCTGCTTTGTTTTAAGCTCAGAATAAAATGGTGGGAGACAGGTTAATTCAGGGGTGTGCTTCAAAAATTTTAGCAATGGGTTCTCTGCCCAGTTGCTGGGTGGGCGTGGCCAGGGTGGGCGTGGTCTAGTCAGCCTCCTACATTTTTGCCTTCCTTGGGCTCCAGAGGCTTTTCTCAATCCTCCGGGAGGGCAAACGGCTTCCCAGGGCTCCAGAGGCTCTCTGGAAGCTGGAAACGGCCCCTTTTCTGGCATTCCTGAACTTCCAGGAGGTCCATTTTTTGCCCTCCTTGAGCCTCCATGTGTGCCCTGCACTTACCTGCATCCAAAATGCTCTGTGGGAGGCTCCTGGGAGGGGAGGGGTGGGTGGGGCCAGCCAGGAGTGGGATTTGGGGGTTCTCCAAACTGCACAAAATCTTAGCTAGGGGCTCTCCCAAATCCCTGCAAACCCCAGCAGCCCACCCCTGGGTTAATTTTCATATATCATTGGTATATAAATATGATGGTTTTAAATGTTGGATGAATAAACTGGAATAGCCTGATCATGAAGATTATCATGGAAAAAGGAGTGAACTGATAAGCAACACAAGGGCTACATGGAAGAGGGCTATGAGGAAAAAATATTCAGGGGAATTGTACAGGAGCACATAGATAGAGGTTTGTACGTGTGTGTGTTTGTGTTTGACTTATTTTGCACAGGAGTATTAGGCTTCTTATATTCAACTATAGAGTTGTGGAATGTCAAGAAAAGAATCTTGTGGGATTGGTCCAAATATTGCTAAACTACAATTACCACTGTCTTTCAACTAGCAACAATTGGAAGGTAGTTAAATTATTCTATCAAAAATAATCATATGGGAGCTATGAGAACAAATGAATCTAATTAATTCATCTTAACTGTTATTATTTTGCCTTTAAGGCGGATGCCATCAACCTTGAACTCTGGAAAAGATTGAAGGGGTTTTATCTCCTTTTTTATTTGATGAGATTATGTTGAAGCTCAGTTTTGACAGTTGTGGAACACTGTGTGATATCTCCAGTTGCTTGTGTTTCAAGGAATGATGTTTGAAGGCCAAATATAACTTGCCCATCAATTCTCTTGCCACTTACAGAAAATTCACATTATCTTCTTAGGCATACTGATCACAAAAAAGCAGCAAAATGGCCTTGTGAATTGGCCTTTAGTCATTTGTCACAGATGCTATTAGAGCATAGCATCAAAATTTAGTGCCTTTTGGCAACAGACCAGTCACTTGCTATTGAACTTGAGAGAAAGGAAGTTGTACTATGATACAGTTCGTTCCTCAGTCTTCTGGCATGACTTCAGGTATAAATTCCAGGACTTGTAGCAATAGCTTCCAGATGCCAATTAGTATTATCCAAGGTCATGTTATATCAGTATATCTGGGATATTTGAAAGGGTAAAGAACATAGAGCAAGATCTATCAAAGACAACATTAGCTCTTATTTGTCTTGAATCAGAGCTATTATTGCCATCATCATATCATTGCCATCATTGTTGTAGTCTTATATTTCCTTCAGGAATTTCCCTGCTTATATATATGGGGTTTCTATTTATTTACCTCGACATATGTTATATATACATCTAGTATCCAAATGTATCTTTATATAAGCAATTAGTGAGGTAGTAGCAAATTTCATAGATAAATACAATGCATTAGAATCTCTCTTGAGCCCAGAACCTAGGTTACTCGCAGCATTTAAGACCAGACACCAATCTTATCATGTTCTCATAATGGGACTCATTATGCATATTTGTACTTACTAAATTTCAACTCTTTTTTGTGAAAAAGTGTTTATACCTTTTATGTCTTTACTTTAGGAAGTGAAAAACCTTGATATACACATACTTAGATGTAGAATAACTTTATTGTCACATTAAATGTAGACTGATCAGCATACATTAAAATGGAATTTCATTGCATGCAGCTCTCAAAGAGTCACCACCTCCAATATATACTACATAAACATGACAAATGAATAAATATAAATAAAAATTAAAAGATAAAATGCACATATCCACATATATTATATGACAGAGAAACAACACAGTCTAGTTCGGATGTATACATGTACATGGTAAGAAAAATGAATCTTGCAAGTTTACATACATGCATACATACATATATACATACATACATACACCAACATTCTGTTTTCTTATTAATTTGGAAATACTTTAATGCAGAAGGCATTTCTCTAATCCTCACAATCTTTCAGGAATGCCTCAGTTATTTCTTTAGGTTTCTCAGATTACAGATTTAAAATTCTGCATGATCCCAATATGACTACTGTAGATTTCAGAAGCCGCAATACACTCACATGATTGAGAGACTGGGTCCAACAAGCACATTCCCATTCTCAAGGCAGCAACAGGCATCACTTAAAGTGAATCTAGATGTACATTGGAAGGATCAATATACAAATATATCATTTCCACAATGTTTAGCTACAGTGTCTTGAATTTCTTATGAAACAATTTGAGTCTTCTGAGCAATTTGCAATTCTATATGTGAAAGAGGACCATGACAATTGTAGCTTTGCTAACCTTTAATGACAATTGAACTATCATTTATTTTTATTTAACAAAAATGTTTTTTTTTAAATTGTTCATTACGTTCCTTTTTATAGGTATATAAAAGTGCTTTTGAATATTTGTTCATATGAATGAACAAAATTAGTTGATCTGGGAAGAGTCTATTCCAAAAAACTTTGGAATATTTAATTTCCCTTGTGCCTGGCTGTTCTCAGGAAGGGCAATCTGAGACATTTCTGGAAGTAAATCCTTTAAACAAGAAGTAATTTGAGATATTCCTGGGATGATCTTATCTTAAAACCATGCTTGTTTGGGAATGGTTATGTTCTCAGCACTTCGAACATCTTTTGGTTCAGAGGATATATTCCTGGAAACTTCTGAACACCAGCCTCCATAATGGGGTCCAGAATAAGTTTGGTCTGGAAGCACACAGAATATCCTGGAGTTAATTTTGCACATCCTCATTTGTTTATTTATTAAAGAGAGAATTAAATATTTTTGACCCAAAGGAGGAAAGCATACAATATCAATATATAGTGGTGTTAGACTCCTATACTTATTTGCCGACATTCAATGGATTCCAATGAACTCTTCAAATACATTGAACTCTTCTGAGCTTAAATCTAAAAAATGGTTGACCTCTTAATTTGACAACAAGGTTTCATGGAGGAGGATTTTAAATATATCAATCTCGTATTGAAGCACTATCATATTTGTATCTCAAAAACATGACAAGTTTCTGGGGTACCTTATATAAGCTAGGGAAGTTTGAGCAATTAAGGGCAGTGAGTTATACAATGCAGTCTTGTTTCAAGAAGTCAAAGGCTGTCAGTTAAGCCAGATGGTAAGAAGGTGAAGGAAGAGAAGCCCTATCCTTAAACTTAAGGTCAATTTATACTGTATATAGAGTTCTTGCATTTCACTCATTCCATATTGGCTTTGGCTGAAAGCCATTTTGTATGCAACAAGTCAACCTCTATATGTATTTACCCTTTCTAAGAAGATTTTGTGTTTTCAGCATCTGGCTCTCATGCTTCAAGAGATGATGGTCTCTGACATGTAGCCATCTCAAGACAGCAGTGGATTATAAGAGTCATTTAAGCAGTGGTGGTATTCAGCAGGTTCTGACCAGTTCTGGAGAACCAGTCGTGGAAATTTTGAGTAGTTTGGAGAACCAGCAAATACCACCTCTGACTGGAGATTTTACAGTATCCTTCCCCTGCCACGGCCACCAAGCCATGCCTACATAACTGGTTAAAAATTTTTTTGAATTCTACCACTAAGACAGTGATGTATAGATTGTAAACTGAATTCTTACTGTATTCTCAGTTGGTAGGATATAAACAGAAGAGTGAAGTTAGAGGTCCTTTGTGGATAGGTAAAATAACACCCAGAATTATCATTCCATTGATGACATTGTTGGAATTAAGTATATGTTTTGTATCTTGAGAGTCTCTTTTTTAGCTTAAAAGCAACCTCTGGAAGTTTCAAAAATACTCTGATGATAGAATAGTGCTTTCTTTCCATACAGAAAGTCCTTGACTTAACTATTCATTTAGGGACTATTTGAAATTACAACACTGAAAAAATGATTTATGACCATTTTTCATACTTACAACTGCTGCAGCATCCCCATGGTCCTGTGATCAAAATTCAAATGCTTGGCAGCTGGCATGTATTTATGAAAGTTGCAGTATCTTGGGGTCATGTGATCACCATCTGTAACCTTTCCAGCTGGCTTCTGATAAGCAAAGTCAATGGGGAAAGCTGGATTCACTTAACAACTACAGTGATTCTCTTAACAACTGTGGCAAAAAAGTTGTATAAAATAAAGTGGGGCAAAACTCACTTAACAACTGCCTTGCTTACCAATGGAAATGTTGGGTTCAGTTGTGGTCGTAAGTCGGGGACTACCTGTATTTTTGTCTTGATATAAATTGTACCTATTTTTCTAAATGTAACACTTGAATAACTTTGAGTTATTTAAGTGGAATTGGGTTTAATATCTAAAAGAGAGGCTATAAAAACTCCAAAGGGAGTAGACTAAACTGAGAAATAAAAGAGAAAATATCAAATATCTTCCATATTAGTGACATGAAAACAAAATAGATTTTTCATATATTCACCTGAAATAGTCACTAGAAGCTAAAGCCCAGCTTGAGGGAGATTTTACTTATATCCATAAAGTGGATATTGGTCCTGCTGCTTGTGAGGATAATGATTGTGCATAATTACTTTTACATTTTACCCACACCAAAATGAGATTTAGTAGTTACTGAGAATGGGGATTTAAATGGAGAAAAGTCCAGAAAAGCTTCTACCTTCATCTGTTGCATAAATTTTGTTTGTTGATGTTTCTTTTTTTTTTTTAATTGAGCATACAGATTCTACCAATATTATACCAAAGTGATACAGCTTTTCCTTCTAAGCTCTCCTATTCAGTCCCTAGCATCTCTTATTAAAAGTGTCAGGTATCTGTTAATAAGAAAAACTTATGCCTGAAAGAGTCATCACCATAGAAAGTTAGCAGTACTGTCCTTGAATGTAAATTATTTTATCTAACAGAGACAAATTGCTACTATTGTTCATCAGCCTCAGAATGTGAAACTCTATGACAGTTTTCCCCAATTTGGTGTCCCTCTTGTATACTCAGCTTTCAATACTTCCAGTATTACCTGAAGATAAATACATCAAGCCACAGACGTACTTATGTGGTAGGCAATAAGAAGGATGACAGGCAAGTTCTGAGCAATACTCATAATGATGCATCCAGTGGTGGGCTGCAGTCGGTTTAACAACAGGTTCTGTGAGCATGCACTTCGTGTTTGAAAACCACCAATTTTAGCCTCTAAAGGTAAAGCACTGCCAGTGAGTAAGTAAGAGCACTGCCAGTGAGTAAAACAGGTGAGGCGCGGCAATCCATTGTGCTGTGCAAATCAGCTGAGCTGAAAAACACAGAAATATAGGATAGGATAGAGCAAGTGCGGGTGGGCTGGGCCAGCTGATTGCCAGAACTACCAGAACTGGTTCGAACTGGCAGGAGCCCACCACTGGATGCATCATGGTCCTGTTCTGTTTTGATAATATGGAGGGGCAACATGAGATACGACAGTCTAACAGTTTCAGCACCGTGGAAAGCTCCAAAATTATGTGGAAAGGATTGTAATGTTTTATTCCTGTAAGAAGAGCTCACTTTTCCTGTGCTCTGTCATTCCCTGAGAGGGGGAAGGCTTTAAAAGGCCTTTGCCTTTTTTTCTTAGACAAGTAAGCATTTCCAAACACATTTGTTACACTCAAATGGGGGCACAGCTGCCTGGGTAGCAATTTCTTAGGGAAGCTGCTAAAAGACTGCACTCCAAAAAACTGATATTCCGATTTTACAGACTGGGTTCCGGAGACTTGGTTATGATACGGAGGTGAGATTTTAGCCTCTTTGATTCCAGTGTCACTGGTTACATTCTCTATATCTAAATCTAAGGTGCTTCTTGATATGCGGATGGGAATAAAGACACTCCATAATCTTTAAAATGCTCAGGCAAAACTGAAATCATGATAAACAGTTTGGTCCTAGAACAAGTGGTTCTTTCTGGGTTATATAATCATTACATCCTATTTTTAAATACATTTTTATCTCTCTTTCCACCAAAATCCACAAAAGCACATTTCTGTATACAGGAAAGCAGAATGGAAATATATTAAACATTCTGTTCTCAAGAGGGAAAGTTCTGGAAAATTCCAGAATGTACTATTCCTCCTTTGCACCATGAGATTTCTGACTCTACTTCTTCCTCAAATGAAAATTCTAATCAAATGTTACTACACTGCAGAACTGGGAAGTCTTCTTTTCTTTTTGTTGAAGGGCTCAAGAATAATGTTCTTGGGAATGAAAATCTTTGGCAAAAAAGAAGCCATTAGTAAAATCGAAATATTTCCCCTCCTTGTTTCCCTCTTTTCTTTCTCCTCATGAAACATGCTGCTGATGGAAGTGATGCAGTGTTCTTTTCAAACTGTTTACATATAAAGAGTTTTGAACTTAAGAGTTCCATGAAGTTAAAATCAAAGGCCAGTTGTGTTCCCATGAACATGAGTTATTCATCCTGTTGCATGGAATATGTTTGGCCAGGTCATTATGTGCTTATACTCCATGGAATGTTAGATCTGGTTTTCTGAAAATCCCAACTTATTATTTAGGAAAGCCATGATTAAAGCATTTAAAAAAAAACCTTTAATTTATATGAAGTTTTGTTTTCTTTTAAATCAGCAGAGTTTAAGTTTACTAATTTTTAGATGGAAGGAAGTTTCTTATCCTCACTATTGTAGAGGAAAAATTAAAATATATTAGAACTGTCTGCTCTAATTTGTGGATAGATGAGCCTGCCTAATAACAAAAGCAGCTTCTTGGGATAATTGTAAAAATGCACCCATAAATCTGGAATGCTCATAAATTGAGGTTGTTGGAGATTAAAACATTTTATAAGAAAGAAGCCTTCAAGATAATCTCAAATTTAACTTGGAGAACATTCTCTTCAGTGCCCCTGCATCTTTCTCCCAATATTTCTAAATCATTCTAAATGAACTTCCCATTGCTTCAAATTGTGGAATACAATAACAAGATATTACTTAGAACAACTATAAAAGATCAGGCAAAACAGGGAAAACATGTTGGAATTTTTATGGAGAGATGATGATAACGCACCTCATGATATCACAAATCTTCCTGTCTCAGGATAGAAAAGCTGTAATTTGCAAAATATGCAAGTCCCAGTAAAAGGTCTGGGAAGATTATGCAAAAATTCAAGGGAATATCATCACAGATTTAAAATGTGCCCTGCAGGCACTATATTCCAATCACTGTAAAGAAGTGTGTGAGAGACCATATCTAGCAAATTTGTAGAAAGTACAAGAGGGTATGATTTGCAGGAGCAAATTGTGCGTTTAAAATTCTTTTTCAGCATTTAATTTTAATATTTTTCTATTCCTATGTGTGTTTGTTGTTTGTGTGTTTTACATATAGTAACTTTCTTTTAATAAGTTATTAACTGTATTTTAAGAAAAGAACTAAACTGCTTGATGGCTTTTCATGTTTGGAACTGATAAAGAAATGCTGAAGGAAAATCCAGGTGGAACCAGAAGATAATAAATGATTTTTAAGGAAAGAAAAAGGTTAGCTCCTTGTTCATTGCTAATAGCTGGCTTATTTGAAGCAATATAATTAACTTGCTGTACCATATTTTGGCCAGCTAAGGTAGCCTTGGAGCAAGGAATCTAGATCACCATTTAGTAGACAAGTGTTTTTCATTTATTTATTGCTACATTCATATCCCCTTTCCTTTAAAAGCCTAAAGCTGCAAATGGGAATGTTTCCCTTTGTCACATCTTCATAACAAACAAACATATGAGGTTACTGGGATATGAATTAATGATCACCTCAAAATTTCCAAGTGAGTTCCCTCTGAACCTCGGACTTTCTGTTCCCAGTATACCATTACACTTTACTTTGAATGGGTAAATGGATACAAAGGTCTATAAGAATATAAGGTTGCTTTCTATTTATTATAAGTACAGCTTTAGATATTGGGCTGAGATTAGCCCTTAAAACTCAAGCCAAATTCTCAGGTCCTCTTAATGTTTCCTATTATGTTTATCTCAGTACTTTTATTAAAGATCTTTCTCAGCAACCTAACTCTTCTGTTTGAAATAACAGTTTGAAGTTACAGTCATCCAGTAGTTCACCCAGCATATTTGGTTCAACTTGTGACCCATTTTACATGGCTTGATCTCTTGGATATGGAATACAAAAGAAGGCTTGTTAGTGCTGACATTTTAGTAAAATTTAGCAAAAACTCAAGGATAACAACTTATACAGAAGAGCATGCATTAAAAATAGTCATAAAGGTTAACACTTTTAAAATAATATTTCAGAGCCACCTTTCTTCATTCTATAGTTTCTCTAAAAAGCATCTTTGTATGCTGGGAAAAGTTTGTGTCTATTTTTTAAAGTACTACTGTATAGTACTAGAAGTTGTGGGAAATGATTGTTTATGTTTGACAAAGTTGTTTCTAAGGTACATACCAAACCACAGGAAGTCTGTGTAGGATGCAAGTGCTTTCTAAAAAGCCTTCACTGTAATTTTATTTAAAAATGGTAACATCTCATTCAACTTCCTTGGTTATGCTGAAAAATCCCTATTGCTATTCTTCCATATTTGTCAAGCAAACATGAAAAGTTCATAATATTGCATTTTAGGGCAATTGACTATATTTTAAAGCTGCAGCTATCCTGAAAACTGGCAGTTATTCTTAAAACCATCCTTATCCTCACTGGCATAAAACAATGAAGTCAATAATGTATATTTCTCTCTCTCCTGTAAGCATATATAATTGTGTGTTTCTTTCAGAATGGTTTCTCAGTTATTCAGTTTCATATTTTAAAAGTTCCATTTAGATATTGTTATGTTATATTTGCCTGATGACATGGTTACACCCTCGTGTTTTGTATACTTGCAGCCTTCCCAGATATGTAATATTCCTCTGTAATATTCTCTGCAAAATAAGGCTAGGTCTCAACTTACAACCATAATGGAGCTAAGATTTTTTGTCATAAGACATGGCAACAATGTGACCAGACTCAATTTATGTCATTTTGCAGTGATCAATAAGCAGGTGCCATCATTGTTAAGCAAATCAATATATTTCTACAGGTATTTTCTAGTGGAAACTAGTCAAAAAGGTCAAACACAAAAGAAGTCATAAATAGCAGTCATGTGATTGAGGAGCACTGCCACTGGTTGCAAAGGTTAGCCAGTTGTAATGCATTCATGTAATTCTAGGGGTCATGACGTTTTTTGAACTTGAACCATGTTATAAGCAGCTTTTGGGGGGGTGCAGGCTGTCATAACTTGTCATCACTAAACAATCAATCGTAAGTCAAGAACTACCTTTATACAGAATCTGATCTGAAAGTGTTGTGCAGAAGTAGAACACAATAAGTATGTGTTTTCAATAGAACATATTGAATATTGAAAGAAAACTTCATCTTTACACAGCATGGCAACAACATTCAAAGTACTTGAAACGTGCATGTGCAACGGTTATACATGCATGATCTTAGAGGGGTCCCTAACTTTTCCTCTTAAACTCTTATTGTACCCTTGTCCAAAATCAAACATCCTGGAAGCCTCTTTATTTTTATCCCAAAAGATCATGGTCTATTGGGGTGGAAGTAAAGTCCCTTCATTTGGGATGGTTTAATCAAGTGGAGACAAGCATGTGCTAGTAAATAGTTTTCTTTCCCTCACTCACTGATTCAGTAAAAATTCAAGTCTTTTATTATGTACAACTAAAGAACAAGGCAATTGAAGAAACAAAAGAAGAAAGATTTTATGGGGGTAGTGATTAAGGCAGTGGGTTAGAAACCAGGAGACCATGAGTTCTGGTCCTGCCTTGGCAACAAAACCAATTGTGTGATTTTAGCCAGTCACTCAGTCTCAGTCCTAGGAAGGATGCAAGGGCAAACCTCTTTCAATGTCTTGCCAAGAAACTGCATAGACCTGTCCAGGCAGCTTCTAGGAGACAACACTGACTTGAAAGCACACAGACACCATACACAAAAAGAACAAGGCCTGATAAAATTGTTGAAATTGATGAAAGAATAAATAAAGAATAAGTCCTATTCCTCATCTAATGTTCACTCCTAAACTTTCAGGATTAATAATTGTTCCTCCATCCAATTTCTATACATTGGGAGCTGTTCCTTGCTCTTTTTAAAGGCCCACCCAAAGGGAGGCTATTCTTGTTCCTGATTGACTGCTTGCTGCTTGATTTTTCTGGATGTAGATTGCCCATTCCTGGACTGACTGGTTCAGATTTTTCCCATTCATTTGTGCATTTATCTAGAAAAATCTTTTAAAATTCTTGCAAAGTAGAAAATTAGCATAAATCTTACTTTTCGGGAATCAGTTAGGAAGAAAAATTAAGATTGTTCTTATATACATCAAAGAACTCATTGATTTATATAAATTAAGTGAAACATTTCAGAGCATAAAGATGATCACTTATGGCAAAGGTGTCAAACTCCTGGCCCACAGGGCAGATGAGTCACATGCTGGCCACGCCCATACCCGGTTTAGCAAAAGGGGGGGAAGTCCCAATACATCACGTGACACCACCATGACTACATGAGTTTGACTTATGGCGATTCACATATCATGATGTGAATAGAAAACTTAGCAAGGCCATTTGCCTACATTAGAGGTATACAGGCACATCTGAAGATTAGCTCACTATTAGTTATCCAGCTGGTATGATGGTAATCAGATTTTCTTTTTCAGTAAATTGATAAGGCTGGTGGTAGGAATCCTGCAAATGTTGTTTGCTCTGCTTGTGTAAAGTGATAACATCAAGCCAACTTACTGATCTTGAAAAGATGAGCTCAGTTGGATCTGATTAGTATTTGCTTGCAAGTCCATCAGGAAATCTGAAGCCAGATTGGGAAGTTGAAAAAAGCTTCTTAAAAGGAAACAAGTTTCCTTTTGCTACTGTGAACATTTTGAAGACATCTTTCTGTAATGAATTATTGTAAGTCAAAACTCCAAAGAGACTTGATATATTTTGTTAAACTTTTCTGGACAAACTAGGATCCAGTTATCTATTTACGCTTCTTCAAAATTTATAGCACCGACATGCATCCTCCAAATGGGGGTTTCAGGCTAAAATAAATACAAAAACTCATATTTTAGGATTAAATGTATGCCAAGGGAGTAGTTTGTAAAAACCTGTGTTTGTTTTAAAATGTTTTATTAATGCTATTTTCCAAAACTGCAATTTCATGCTGAAACAATCTTATGAATTAATTTATGCAAAACTGATGGGACGAAAAAAATTGATTTGCTGCTCGTTTGTACATGTAAACCAGCAAATAATACCTCCACTGAAAGAATAGCTTGGTATCAGATGTTGCTGCCTTCTGATGATAGGAGGATAAAATGAGGCATTGAGATTATGACAAAAAAGAAGCTCAAGGGAATATTTTTAAAACGAGTGCATTTTGTTACCAAGTATTATGTCATTGACATGGAATGACAAGAGTTCTTGGTGAAAGGACTGTGACAGCTTTTTAAATGAGGACAAGAAGTAAGAGCACCACACTAAGGAAAGGAGGTCTTCACATCAGATACAACAGGGCTCTCCAATCTTGGCCACTTTAAGACTTGTGGATTTCAACTCCCAGAATTCCTCTGGGTGTTGAAGTCCACAAGTCTTAAAGTGGCCAAGGTTGGCGACCTCTGGTATAGAGCCTCAGGCAATGCTGATAGCTGTCGAGCTCTACTGTCACCCCTGCTTGCCTGCAAGGACTGGTTGTCTAGCTGAATTATACGTTTGTGACAGTAAGTGTCATAACCATGAAAATCTGTGAAAGAACTAATACAAGCAGACTGAATTACCATGTGTTGTTTTTGATTTTCATGGTGAGGAACTAAATTGGCAAGACCCTCTGTGGTTATCCCTTTTGGATAAAACAGTAAACCCTAATGCCCAGATCCAGGCCAACTCTGTAGGAAACTCATGTATGTAGCACTAAGAGTCATTACTTGCAGAGAACCTCTTAGATTAGAAAGTAATAACTATACCTGTTATCAGTCATCTCATCGCAAAATATCATGGAATAGTTTTCACATATGTGCCTCTTCTACAGAGGATATCTACTTGATTGAACAGTTGTCGACTGTCTTTTGAATTAGAGATGAGTCTAACAATATCCTTACTGATCAGAGTTTTTAAAAAATCAATAGAGGCAGGGTGATTTCATCAGGGTTGAATCCACTAGGATGAAAAGCTTCAACCTACATTCCAAAACCAAACTTTTTTTTAATTGAGGTCTTGAGACCAGAGAGCAGAACAATAAAATACTAACTCTGTAATGATCATGGTTTGATTTAATACTACATTCATTCTAATTCAATTCCAGTCTGCTGTTATGGTTTCTAGTAGTCCCAGAAAGTAAGTTCTTGGTAGCATAAATGGAACATTCTGTGCCTGAGCTAACAACTGTTTCAATGAAGGGGGATTTTCCTGGAGATCACAAAGTGAATGGAAAAAGTTGAACTTCCATTCCTACATATACTGTTACAATATGTGACCATAAAGCGTCTCTGTAAGAGTTCTCAAGTTCTAGAATGCTGTCTGCTTTCAGGTGCAGTTGTTATATCTGCATTGCAATCTGTTCAATATCAATTATATTTCACAATTGGCACAGCCGCTGTAATTGGTTAATCCGATCTGTTTATTGTTTGTTGATTTTTTGCCATTTGCTGAAATGATTCCAATTGCTTTTTTTTGTACATTGTATAATAATTATGCTGGCAGCCTTATGTACTGCTCTGGTAACTGCAAGGATGAAGAGCAGCCCCAAAATATTTTAATGAATGCAATTATGAAGATCTTGCTATTCTTTATTAAGATTGTTTGAAATGATGTTGAAGACCTATTTAGTGTCCTATTTCAGTTGGCCCTGGCTTGGAAAAGAATCATGTCTTGCTATCTTCTAGTGTGGTGTTTCTCAATCTTAGCAATTATAGTATGTGTCAGCTTCAATTTTCAGAATTCCCCAATTTATTTTAAAGTTGCCACGGTTGAAAAATACTGTTCAAGTGGCTGGAGCTACTAGAACTGTACCTTATTTATTAACTGAGGACTAACTATGTAGGCCACACTGTTTCAAAGAATGTCATGGGTATTCCTTGTACCTAATAGTGATTTTAGTGCAAAAAAGCTGAAATCACTTGATAATGGCACCAGAGGTCCAGGTAGGCACATCCAGCTAAAGATCAGACTTTCCATTGTGAACTTTGATAAAGGCTGTAACTAACAGTTCATTATTCAACTTTTTTCTAGATCTGAAAAAACTGGACCCAAACAATGTGAAAGAATGGATAAATAATTGTCTTTGCTTTATCCATCTGTGACTTCACAGTAAAAAGGCTAGAGATTAGAATCAAACCTTAAGAACTTGGCATTATGTTTTAGAGTTTATACTGCCATTATTTTTTTCTCTTTTTGCTTCAGCTAAATTACCCCTATATAATATTAAGACCTGTAGTTAAGGTGCATATCCTGTGCAATATCACCTAGTCTCTGGGTTTGCTTCCCTTCCCCCCCCCCCCCAGCCCATCATGTACTACTGTTTATTTAGTAGTTGTGCCGTATATCAATTGGATGGACTGAAGCCTTGACTGCAGAGATCGTTGAAAAGCAAAATAAGTCAAAGTGCAAATGAACAGTAATAGCTACAAATATACAGAGAAATGCTTTCCCTACCAAGTACCTCACTGTAAATGAAGTCCAGCAATCTCTGCATCTCGTGTTCATTGTTATGGCAACAGGATCATCACAGAACAGATATTGTACCAGTCTAGTTCTTATTTACAAGAATACTTTAGTTCATTGGCCATAGAATCAACAGTTGTGGCAAACCCCCTTTCCTCCTTCCCACATTTTTTGTTGGTTATTGGGGTAAATAATAGGGGGACATTTCAATATACAGTAGGTGCTTTATTTTTTTATTCCCTCTTTTATAAGCATCACTAGAAATGTGATATTGATTATTTTGCTGCAAAAGTGCAACTATCACTTTGATAACAAAAGAGTAATTTTTGCATTGTTTCCCTTTTTTCTGGACCTCTTCATTTAGTTTTGTCTTTCATTTACTGTTTTGGATAATAGGAAATTGAATAAGTGATCAAAGTTTTGTGTTACGTGCTGCCATCTAGTGATTAACACACACATAGTGATAGTTACTGAAGAAATATAATTCAGTTAGGCTGTGCTGTTTCTGTACAGTACTCTTATTTTATGTTTGCATGACAATTCTACCATTATTGGCTGCATAACAATCCTAAAATGAAATAAAAATTGAACAGCAAAGTCTCTTTTTAACGGACTAGCTAGGGAGAAGAATAATTATTTTCTTGAAAGTCGATTAAATCAAAGATATAGCATTATGTTGGTGCAAATGGTATAAATCTCCCTATTTGAATAATTTATGTCATTTTTGTGTTGATGCAAATGTAAGAAATTGCAATGGAACATGGTAAGTTGCACATGAAGTCAACTGAATTGAGGTTCAGAAATTTGATTTTTCACTGAATATTAAAGGCAGATATATCAGAAATTGCCTGAAGTAACATTTACTTACAAGTGACATTTATACTTCTTTTTGTTTTTGTGTTAGTTCAGATTTTTTTTAATTTTACATGAAGACTTTATCTGGGAGATCCTCCCTGCCATAAACTTTAGAGAAGATGCTAGCAGAAGCTAGACCAAGATCCCTGCTAAAATGCAATAGGTTTCTCAATTGTTTAAATCAGAACAGAACAGAACAGAACAGAATAACAGTGTTGGAAGGTCTTCTAGTCCATCCCCCTGTACAAGCAAGAAATCGTATACCGTTTTGAATTTTTTTTATTGGTATATCAAAATATAAAATACAAAGAAAAAATTAAAAGAATGGGAAAGTAAGGGAAGAAAGAGGAAAAAAGTGTAGGGGAAAAAGAGGAAAAGGGAGAAAAGCATTGACATCTAACCATTTTTAGCACAGTAGTATAAGGCAGTAACACAAAGCCTTAACTTTTTGCTTTTACATAGTATAATATATACTAGCCATTTCTAGAGCAGCAAACTATATAATCAGTAAAACCCAAAGTTGAACATTTCATTTTTTTTCCTCCTCTTGGAGCACCATTTGAACATCATTAATACTGACAAAATCACCATTATTCAATGCCAAATGGCAGCCTCGCTTGGAACAGCTTACATCTTATGACGAATACCTTTTATATATTCAAAGAACAATATCTTTCTATCACAGGGTCGTGGGAAGGACTTGACAGGTGGATAAAAAATGCCAGATCGAATCCCAAATATCTGACTGAATATGCTTGCGATGTTCTGATTAAGTTGAGAGCTTGGTGGTAGTGTATTCTACCAGAAGGGTCACCCATGCCAGACTAGCCTTAGCAGAGGAGCCAGACTAACCATACTCATCAACCCATTTAATCTTTTATCATCTTTTAACGATCTATAATCTCTTGCAGGTTGGAGTCTGGGCAACTGAAGGGAGCTAGCAGAAATGTTTTAATAGCCAGATGCCCTTCCTGTCACCAATGTTCAGCAGATATATTCTCAGTGTGCCCAGAGAGAGAAATATCTGCCTCTGCCTAGGATCGAACTCACAACCTCCTGATTATGAGGTGAGATCTCCACCTCTAAGTCACCGCACCACTCCCATCAACCCATTTAATATGGTAAAAAAAAAATTAAAAAGACACAATATGAGATCGGTATCACCCAGATCAACTATGACTGTATCAGATGTTAAAGTTCTTGGACATTTGTCAACAAATAGACAATGGGATCAGGAGCAATATCTGAAGCAACCAGGGCCTAACCCTGTAGCACCACTGGAAGAACAACAAATGCAGAGAAGGCAAAAAATACACTGAAAATTGCATCATTACGGCTTGCTATTATAAATCAGAACCAACAAAGAGTAGGAATACTGAAAGCAAATGTTTGAACATTTATCCAGACTCAAATATCATTGAACATGGATTAGTGGATCAAAAGAGATTAATTTCCGGAAGGAAAAAAAAAATCAGAGATGCAGAACTGGAAGAGAATAAAAAAAAATGTGAAAATGGAAAACCCAAAAATGAAGAATAATAATAGATGAATAAGATAACAGATTTGTTTGTTTGTGGCAAGCTCCCACCCACCATCATACACACATTCCCTGGTCAGTGTTATGAGAAAAGATGCTTGCAATGTTGGCCTCTCCTGCTACATGTAAATTGGCTTCTTGGTGATCCATCTTTTTCATAGACCAGATTTCCTTTGAATGTTCTTTGTTCACTTGCTGCCTGAGAGGTGGCTCCTGGGGCTTCATTATTAGCTAAGCCAAGTGTTTGAAACTTCTTCCATGCATCAGTGCATTAGGGTTTTGGTTTTTTTAATAAAAAATTAAGTGTCAGAAGAGTGTAGACAATAGGCTGTAATGTGCAGTTAAGTCACTCTGGCAACAATATTTTTGGCTAACTGAAGGATAACAACTTTTCATCTGTCTCATATGGATGTTAAAAGGGAACAAGATCATCTGCACAGCATTTTTCTGTTATTGGCTGAAACTCTCTGGAGGATAAACACATATTTATCAACATTGGTTAATGTGGTGCAGCTAAAGCTGCTAACGCCCATGTCACACTGAACCAACGGATGCAAAGAGGATGTAAAATGGACAAAAAACCTTGCCATCCGTTCGAAAACGCGATGTACTCACTGCCTCCGTTTTGCTTCCTCTCTATCCATCCAGCATCCATTTATTGACGTTTCATCCGCTCCGAAAGTTTTGGGCTGCCCAAAACTTTTGCACAGAAAATGTATCCAGTTCGTCCGTTCTGCATCCGCTACGCATCCGTTACGCATCCGCTATATCCGCTAGGCATCCGCTGCACATCCGCGCAACTCGCATCCACCCGGACGCAGGGAGGAAGCGGAACGGACGCAGAACGCATGCAGAACGGATGCAGAATGGATGCAGCCCGGAAACAAAGAGTGTAAAACGAAAAACAATGTTCGCAGAGGGGACCTATCTCGGATATTAAGGATGTCTAGAGGATGCCTAGAGGATGCCTAGAGGATGCAAAGGGACACCTATACTGCCTATAAAAAGGGGGAGCAACTCGCCTGCATCTCACTTTCAGACCAGCAGCCAAGCTGTGCAGACCTCTGCAGCCTTCATCTGACTCTTCCTCTTCCACAGCATCCAGTCATGTCCACCGTGGATTGTGACAAAGTCCTTTCGGCAGCCACCATCCTTCTGCAACAGTGCGAAACCATCTACAGGCTCTGTGAACTCTACTACAGGAAGAAAAGGAGGCACCCAAAAAAAGTCTGGGTCCAAAGATGGTTTACCAGAAGAGCAGAGGACGGACTATACAACAAGCTGATGGTGGAGCTCAGGAGCGAAGACACTCGGGCGTTCCAGAACTTCATGAGGATGCCTCCAGCCATGTTTGACGAACTTGTGCAGCGGCTGACACCCAGGTTGACCAAGACAAACACCAACTTCCCACCCAGCCTGGAACCTGGGCTCAAGGTGGCACTCACTCTGCGCCACCTGGCCTCAGGGACCACCTACAGGAGCATGCAGTATGGCTGGAGGGTGCCACCCAACACCATCAGCATTGTGGTCAGAGAAGTGGTGCAGGCCATCATCGAAGAATACAAGGAGGAGCTCCTCCAGTGCCCCTCCACTGAAGAAGGATGTAAGAAAGTTGCAGAGCAGTGATATCAGAGGTGGAACTTCCCACACACCGTTGGAGCCATCGGTGGCAAGCACGTGGCCTCCAAAGCTCCAGCCAAGTCGGGGTCCACTTATCACAACTACAAGGGCTTCTTCAGCATCATCCTCTTCGCCATGGTCGATGCTGACTACAAGTTCATGTACATCGATGCTTCAGGCAATGGCTCATCTTCAGATGCCCAGGTATACAATGCCAGTCACCTCAAGGAGGGGCTGGAAGGCAACCTCATGGTGGGCTTCCCAGATCCAGACCCGCTGCCCAACGACAAGCAAGATGTGCCCTACTTCATCATGGGGGATGATGCCTTCTCCCTCACAACCTACCTAATTCTTTTTCTCTCGTGTCGCTACACTTTTCCCAGGTTGGTGCAGCGTGGTAGAAGGATTCGCAGGTAAACAGATACCTGACAGGGGCCGCGACGTGAACGCTCCTTCTATGGCCCCCAACCTACCTAATGAAGCCCTACACCTCCAAATACCTCACCCGTGAAGAGAGGATCTTCAACTACAGGCTGTCCAGGGCAAGGCGGGTGGTGGAGAACACCTTTGGCATCCTGGCCAACAGGTTCCAGGTACTTCTCACCAACATGCAGCATAGCCCAGAGACCATGAGGAGGATCGTGGAAGCTTGCTGTATCCTGCACAGTCTCATGTGCACCCGCTACCCAGTCTTGCAGAACAGGCTCGTGGACCGTCAACAAGGCAATGGGGACATGGAGCCTGGGGAATGGAGGCAAGGGCAAAACCTGATCGACACTGAGGATGTGCAAGGCCCCAACAGAGCCTCACGTGAGGTGAAGAAGCAGCGCAACCTCCTGAAACACTGGTGCAACTCCCCAGCTAGAGCAGTGGAGTGGCAAGACAGGATGGTAAATGCTTCATGGATGCTTCCTTCAGCCTGTCTCATCACACAGATGCGATTGGGCCATGTATGTTTGGTTGGCCTACAATGAACAGGGCGTTTAATAAAGAGTTGTGTTTATGTTGACATGTGTGGATGATTGATTATATCGTTATTGATAATAAAGGGTCATATGTGAGGGAGAAGGCATTATCCCCCATGATGAAGTAGGGCACATCTTGCTTGTCGTTGGGCAGCGGGTCTGGATCTGGGAAGCCCACCATGAGGTTGCCTTCCAGCCCCTCCTTGAGGTGACTGGCATTGTGTGGCAGCTGGGAGGGTGGACCATACAGTCCCACTATGCTTGCACTGGAGGTTTATCTATCCCACTGCTATCCTAACCCATCCCACAGCTATTACCCATTCCACAGGTATCCTAACCCATCCATCCCAAAGCTATCCTTACCCATCCCACAAGCAAGCAAAGGCTTAAACCATTTCTAAAAGTTTCCACCAAGACTTTATTAAAAAAAAGAAATGAAACAAGTGTGTGAATCATAAATAGACTTTATTAACAACAAGCTATAAGACAAAAATGAGTCTCTGGCACTCCTCTTGGTCGCTCAGTCTCAGGGGTGAAGGGTGCAGGAGCTGTGGAGGTGGCTGGTGCTGGAGTGCTTGTCGTCAGCTCCTCCAGAAGCAGAAGCAGCAGAAGCCCCAGCCCCAGAAGAGCGAGCCCGTGCTGCAGAAGCCCCAGCAGAACCAGAGTGAGGGCCAGGGGGCGGGATGGTAGCCCTGTCCCTCTTGCAAGGGCTGGAAGCAGATGGCTGAGGCTTGCTGTGCTTCCGCATGGTTGTGGGGTTGCTGGCTGGCAGGGAGGCTGGCAGGAACCAAGGCTGGCAGGAAGTCTGGCAGCAAGGCTGGCAGGGAGGCTGGCAGCAAGGCTGGCAGGCAGACATGCAGGCAGGGCAGGCAAGGCAGCCAATCTGTCTGGCAGCAGGTCTTTCCTCTGAATGGCGACCTGCTTCCGAGCTGCTTCCATTATATCTGCGGGGCTGACGCAATGCATCCTCCCCGCATGCGCAATTAACGCCAGGCATCCATTAGGCTTCCGCTGTGCATCCACTGTGCATCCACTTCATCCGCTCGGCGTCTGCTCTGCATCCGCTTCCTCCGTTCCGCGTCCGCTTTGCTGAGACCCCCCGGAAGCCCTGCGGATGTGCCATCCGCTCCCATCCACTTCCATCCGCTAGGCTTCCGTTCCGCATCCGCTTTGCATCCGCCCTGCGTCCTCCATGCATCCGTGTTATCCGCTCCGGTTATGCAAATTTTTGCCCCTTTTGAGAGCGGATAACAACGGATGGAACATTTTGCTCATCCGCTGTGTCCTTTTTGCATCCGTTGGGCAGTGTGACATGGGCTTAAAGTTGCTATCCTACCAAGAAAAATCTGATGCTGTAATTCTGAGATTTTTAGTCAAAGCAATAAATAATCCTGAAGACTACACTGTGTTGAATTAATGTTTACATAATAATTTAATTTACTAGGTTTAATAATACTTGAATAAATAAAAATATTTACCCTCATTTGTGAAATAAAAAGTAGCCTTTGAATTAATGTTGTTGAAATGGTTTTAAAGCCAACATAGAGAACCAATGTACCCCCTCAGGATTTCAAATTTAATGGCTCTGAAACCATTTTATTCCTTTTAAATTTCATCAAATTGGTTAGAAATCATTTTTAAAGAAACTTATTTAAGATTATCATGATAAAAAGGCAAAAAGAAACAAAAGTTAGAAAACAAAGAGAAAGAAAGTAGTGATTTCAAACTTTTTCAGTAAAAGTGTGTGTGTGTATGTGTGTGTGTGTGTGTGTATTGCAATTGAAGTGTCAAACTCAAAGCCCATGGGCAGGATCCAACCTGTGGGGTGCTAAAATCTGGCCCACAGGGCTGGCCTGGAAATCTTAAAAGACCAGCCCGTGGTGCCCCAGCAGCCAAAATAGGGCATGAGGAGGTTGCGCACCCCCTGCATCCTGTTTTTAGCCTGGACGGCCTCCTGCAGCATCCTACCAACCAAAATAGACCATAGGGGACCCCCAAGGCCCCCGTGGCCCATTTGGCCATCAGGTTGCTATAGGTGGTGCCTATCCCATCTCCCCCTCCTGCCAACCCTTGGAGAATGCTAATCCAGTCCTCAAAGAAATCCAGTTTGACACCCCTGAATTACATCAACCTTTTACTTTACATTTCTCAACATTTCAAACTGTTTCTATAGCAACAAAATCATTCCAATCATCAAAACCCAAAACCAAAGTTTCATTTTCTTCAGGTTTTGAGCAAAAAATCCAGAAGCAGTTTCCAAGGAGAAACAAAATTAGATAAATTCTCTTTAATTAAAACAGCCAGCTTTGCCATCTCCGGCAATTCAATCACATTTACTAAACTTGTTAGCAATGTGACTGCTCGACTCCAGTCCATTTGAGTGGCGGAGGAGGCATGCTGTGGGTCCCGTCTGCTAGGGATTTGCCCTTGGCAGATCCTAGGAATTGAGCCTTCTCTGCCTTATGGAACATTCTCCCACTCTGAGTTGCCTTTGGGTCCAGACTTGGCAGCTTCCACTTCCATCCCTCTGGCTGGTTTCTAATGCCAGCCTAGTTGAAATGGAGGTAAGTAAGTATGAGATTGATGAGCATCCTAACTATTTTCTAGCTGGTGACAAGGACTGTAATTGTGTGAATGAGTGACCATAAGCCAAACCTGGGACATGTATAATATGGGTGGCCATATAAATTTGGTAAATGGATGGATGATAGATAGATAGATAGATAGATAGATAGATAGATAGATAGATAGATAGATAGATAGATAGATAGATAGATAGATAGACAGACAGACAGACAGACAGACAGACAGACAGACTGACTGACTGACTGACTGACTGACTGACTGACTGACTGACTGACTGACTGACTGACTGGAGGATGGGAAAATATTTTTGGTTTGGAAAAAGAGGGTGTTCTTTTGCAAAAGTGCATAGGAAATATAAATTAGGGTGTTGTAATGTGCCCTATGGATTTCTAACAGGTTAAAATAAATTGCATGCATGCATTTTACATGCCCAGAGCAAATTCCCATTAACTGAAAAGAGTTGATCCTGCTAGTTAATGATAGATTTGTGCCAGAAGTGCTGAATTTTTAATTGGGGAAATGTGGAGCATATGATAAATGGATAGTAATATGTCTATTTTATTTGTCAGGCAGATATGTAGAGCTCATATCACTGTATGGTTTGAAAACCATAATGTAAAGGAGTATAGGCAATGGGAATTAATGATCAGTAACAGTCTATACCTTTTGGCCTTATATCAAGAAGGAAATTCAAACATAATTTTGTAACAAGAGTTCCATTTAAGAAGTGGTGTTAACATAACTTAATGTTTCAGCATTAATGGGACATTTTTATTAATGTGATATGTTAGGGATAACATTGTTCACCCTAACTGTTTTAGGTGAAATACTAACTATAAATCATAGTTAGTGCATGCAGCTTTAACTGTAAAATAGCAACTATGGGTGTGGTTATGAAAACCATATAAAAGTAGCAAGGCTACAGCTTGCTCGCTCTCTCTCTGGCTTTGATGATCCCTGATTACTGCTTGGAAGCAAGACTGCATTGCTCGAACGGGAGAGACAACAACGGACTGATTTATGAGAACTGACAATAGGATATTCTACATGGACTTTGCTAACTGAATATCCCTGAATGGACTGACTATATGGTAAATGAATATTGGACTGTTTTTGACTATGCTATTAAACTTATACTGGAATAAAATATATTCTTGATAGCACAAGCGTATCTGTTATTTTTACTGTATGTTAATAAACATACAAGCTTAGCTCACTCATTTATCTGTGTGCCTATCTGACTAACGCTGCACATTCTGTTTAGCTTGTCTACCTAACCCTGGTTGGGGAACCCAGGCTTAACATGATTGAATCTTAAAACTGCAAAAGACACACGGATGAGTTACGTAGCTCTTGGCTTGTCTCTCTGTAGCATGTGATACTGAGAATGCTCTTAGATATTCAGCTATGTGACAATAAATAAAAATTCAAACTGTACAAAAATGAAAGAAAAGAAATTCTTTCAGCCAGTTCTGTGGAATCTTTCTACCAATATCTATTTTGTGGTAGTTCTCAGTACTGAGGGGCTGGGGACACTGTAGTACCTGCTTCAAATGATACCTCAAAACAGGGAAAGCCACCAGCTTTTAACCTAAAGGTTTTGCTGAATTTTGAAAGTTTTGCAAATCAGACCACAGGACAAAGGAATCTAGGATTTCTCCGTGAGCCTGCTTGATGGTTGCAGAAAAGAAAGGAAGGTGTCAAAAAGAGATAAAAAAATAGATGTTTCCCCTCCAAAAGTGTCTTAAGAGAGAATGATTGTCCCTACTTCAGCATTCCCAGCAAGTGACATGGGATCCATCCCCGCCTGCCTCTCCCAGATTCTTCCCATGTTCCTACTTTCAGTGGGAAATGGTTGCTTGCTCCAAAGGATTGTTGGCTTTATTCTGTACAACAGCCCTTATGTTCTTCAGTCCTTCTCCCAACACAGGTATTTGCCTTGGTTAAATATACATGGTAATTTGGGTGTCTGAAAGTGCATTCCTATGAAAACACTGTTTTTCGTAATTAACTCTAGGCCTCTAATCTTGCTCCTTTGGGTACATTATAGCTCAGCTGCAGAAACTAAGCTCTCCTTGTCTTCCTTCCTGTGGTATTTTTCCAAGCGAACAACACAAGAGTCTTGTGTTATCTCCCCATTTGGTGCCCAGGATGGTGTCCCGCCAACAGAACTCTGTTTAATTTTACAGTCTTCACTTCAGAGTAAAGAACACATGGCACTTTTTAAAATTAGTTTCCAAAGGATTTTGTATTTCTGGCATGCAGCATACAGAAGCCCACTGATTTTTATTTATTTTTTGTGACAAAAATTATTTATTGCATAGCCAGCAGTAAAGAGAGGTATATGAGATGAGGCTTCAAATGTGAAGAGTAAATATTGTTCATTCACTCCTCTATTACTATGTTAATATAATTGTTACCTGGATAACAAAACTAAAACATTGATTGTTATATATATGTGTGTGTGTGTATCCTTTAACAATTTATTAGTTAAGGTGCATCAAACCAAAAGTAATGTTTAAAACCAAATAATTAAGTATTTAATCATTATATCTTACTTTAATCACAGGGAACCAAAATTTAGCTATTTACATTTAGCTATTTAATAAATGGTTTTAAATCGCAAAGGAGATGATTCATGTAAAATTTTTTGGCTTCCCAGAAATCTTATCTATTAGTGGCACAATGAAGATTGACCCACTGTCTTTATAAAATGCAATAGTATTTCAACCTTCTTGAAGGCTAACCATACAAGGTTAAATGTACTCAACTACAAGGATTTCATTATACCTCCTTGAAGAAGTGCAGGTGGAAGCATATTAAATCTAACTTTTAAAAATGTGATTCTCTGCTTAGGGAAAGTTAAATATACCAAATAACTTGCTGGTTTCCATATACTTCTGTTTATAAATAAAAACTCTTAAGAATTATTACAAATAGATGCATTTTACATATGTCTCAAAATAAGTTTGTTTAAATTTGTGTAAAAACAACTTGCTTAGGACAATCCACATCAACAGATCATATTACAAGACTGACAGCACTGGCTCTGGGCAGTAGAAGACAATGTAAAGAAATCTCTGCAGGCCTCTATTATTTTCTAGTACCTGCACTTGCTTCCCTCTCCACTTGGAAGTAGCTTGCAACCTCAGAATGGGGCTGAGAATGTCAGACTCCTTTCGAGTGTCAATATAAGCTGCCAGTTAGCTCAGTTTCTTTATATGGAACAGGTGGACATCTGATACCTCTTTCCTTCACTGGGACAATCAAACAATTCTGAAGTCTCTTTCCTAACTTAGACAAGGTTTGAAACTCAAAGATAAAACAAAAAAAAATATTGATTTATGCACTCTTCTGTTTCCTATAATACCTGTTTGTCTCTCTCAATCTTCCCCCCCCTTATTAACATTAATAATTGACATTTCTTAAGATACAAGGGCAATCTAATACAGCTTAAGAGAGAATTTAAAAGAATGAATCTCCTTATTTGCCTGAATTTTCAGCCTGTTGGGTTTCTTTCTGAATATTCAGTTGGGCACAATAAGGATTCTCTACTTCTCTATTCTCTACAAGAATTTTATATTCATTTATATCAGGTCGTGTCTAGCCCTGCCTTCTCTTTACAAATTTAAGTAAGAAAACAGAAATGGCAGAAACCTAAGCAGGAGCAGATGTTTTGCATCCTGTGTAAAGTAGGACAGCGGGAGTTGTGTTATTTTAATCTGTATACTCTTGAGGCAAGTTTCAGTTATTTGTGTCTTGGCCTCACCACTGTGTGTAAATATTTGCTTTGCTCTCTTTTGTCAGGTTAAAAGCTCAAATGAAATAGGCACTCTCAGCTTATGCTTTCTCTAAAGGACAACTGAGAAGTTTGTACATAATAAAGAAAAAAACAAAAGAAAGAACACACACACCCCCAAGCAGATTTCTATACTGTTTCTCATTTGGGGACTTTCCTGCAAGTACTTATAGAAGGAAGCTATAGAGTTTGTGGGTGTTGGTACAGACAAAATGATTGGGGTTTTACATCATAGTAAACCATAATGTGATGATTTGGGTCTATGTATTGTAGAAGAATTTATGGTTTGACATTATGATCAGCTAATCAGAGGGACCATTACTTGAATTTTATACAACGTGGATGGAAGGACATTTTTGCAGAATCTCAAATGAGAACATAAAGATTATCTTTTAAAATTTGGTATTATTACTGTTCTTATAATTTTAATCTATACCATCAAAACAATTGTCATTCAGAAATATTCAATAGAAATTTCTATTTTGCATTTTTCTTATATGTTGATTGCATGGAATCCAGTTCTACTTAGCACAATATTTATAGCTTCATAATCAGTAACTGCATTCAAGTCCTGTTTATTTCCTCACACACACACACACACAAACTACTTGTGCTATCATAGCCATGCACAAATGCAACCATTTTTAGGTTATGATCCATTAGAGGATGTAAGAATGTTGCAGTCAATTATCTACTGGATGTCTTCATAAACCAGAATTTGCCAGCCACTGTTTTACTAGTTTTATTCAGGTGCTCTCAAAAGTTTCCAGAACTTTGAAAAGTCCATAAAGAAATTGTCACATCCAGCTGACATTTTGTTGAAAAGTATTTCTAACAAGCTTCATAATTTTAAATATCAAGCTTTTAAAGTGGATCTGAAAATGGCTTCTAATTCCAAAGGATGGTTCACAATGTTAACATGCCTTTTTGATATATGTCACTGTAAACAAATGTAAATATAAAAAAGTGCCATTATAATTATTGGACACATTACAAACAAGAGGGCTGATTGCTTGGGGTTGGATGGAGATTATTATTATTATTATTATTATTATTATTATTATTATTATTATTTTAATGGGAAAGCCTTGTGCATGATTGTAAGTCATTCTGTCTTGTGGGGATATATCTCACTATTCTTTTTCCCCTTTCATGCATTTGAAAGATGATTTTCCGGTAGTGGAAAGATCATCTGTCATCTATTACACACATGTAGTTTTCATTTAACTTTTCAGTTTCATGTGATTGTTGTTGCTGGTAGAACAGAGGAAAATGAGCCCCTCTCAAGACACAAAAGAAAACAAAGACAAAGGGGTAAAAATAAAAACACAGGCCAGAAAACCTCTTCCAGATGGCTGTAATGACAGCATGCCAAAGAGTCTAAGCAGTATCTTTCAAAGGTCATAAGCACTGAAAAGCAACAGAAGGGAGGTTTGACCTCATAATGTTAATATCACCTACACAGAAAGAGCAGCTGCCAAGGCTGCTATTTTTTAGTCAGACAAGTGGGGAAACATGGAGTTGGAAGAGCATTTTACCATCTCCATCTTCCAGGCATCCAGATCAAAGCTACCTCAATAAATAAATGTTCACCCTTATCTTGAACACATCTACAAATAGTGTTCACTACTTCTCTGGGCAATTTGCTTCTTGAATTGCTCTTCTTAGTCGTCCTTCCCACCCCAATATCTATGTGGAAGTTGTCTTCCCATAACTTAAAATCATTAGCCAATCCATTAGCTTATGTCCTACAGCAAGGGTGATAAATTTGATTTAATTGAGGGCCTCATTATGGTTAAGTTTGACCTTGGGGGGGGCATGGGGCCTGGCCAGGGGTGTGTGGCCAGCTCAACATCACTCGTATCAGGGGCGCCTGTGGTGGCCCAAGCACTCTGCCAGCAAAAATAGAGCTCAGGGAGCTCCATTTTTGGCTGCAACGGCTTCCTGCAACACTCTTGCCAGCGAAAACAGAACTTGGGAGGGTCATGTGTGACCCTCGTGTGCTTTGTGTTTGGCTGCAACAGCCTCCTGCAACCGTCTGGCAGCAAAAACAGAGTTCAAGCAGGCCAGCCCTTCACTGTTTCCAGGGTGGCCCATGGGACAGAACTAAGCCCATAGGCCTGAGTTTGACACCCCTGTCCTGCAGGCTTAAAGAGAAAGAGTCAAGTCTTGACCTTCATCTTTGAGATATTATTTCAGGTATTTTTGGAGATCTATTGCACTTCTCCACTCTAGCTGAGGATACATCTTTTCTGAAGGGGAAGCAAATAAAATTTGGTATGGCAAGTCAGAGAAAATACAACCACTCTGAATTAGCATACACATCCCTTGTACGTGGGTACACTAAGAGGTTAATCCTTGCCAAAGTAGAAATGATGAGTAAATAATCTGAAAAATAGAATACTTTTGTGAAGCTCAGGTTGGGGTGTTTGGCTTCCGATTAGCCACATTTGTGCTGGGGAGGGGGGGAGAGAAACACTGCAAAAGAGTGGATGGTGGAAAACAATAAAATTTGATGTAATAAAATTTTAATTCATCTTAAGTTGTTACTGACAGTTAATATGATTATATACTTCAATTAATTTCACCATTTTATTATGCTAAATTAATTTAACAGCAATGGGGGGAGTTCTTGGAGCTACACCAAAGATTTGGAAAGCTCTATGTGGATTTTCCATGCTTGGTTTAGGTTGCTAAATATGTATCCTAAAATTCATTGCACTTTCTTCCTTTATAAATGACTCTGACTCAATATTGAACTGAGAGATTAGTATCCAGTCAAACTAAATGCTGGCAAAGGATGTGAGCATTGCTTTCGACCAGACCAAAACATTCTCCTCTATTTTTCTTCACCAAATTTCATTCAGTTTAACAAGGTAAATTTCTTCTCCCCAATAGCTAAGACAATCCTTCTCAGGTTGCAACCATTGTATTTTGTTTTTGGAATCTTAATGAACCAGCCTGCTGCTCCCATCTTCATCACCTGCAAATTGGTGGTATATTCTAAGAAGCCCAGGAGAATCTTTCCTTCTGCTTGATGTCCATTTCCTCTTTTGCTTTGCAAGCTGTATGGCACGGTGGTTAGAATGCAGTATTGCAGGCTAACCTGCTCACTGCCAGGAGTTCGATCCTGACTGACTCAAGGGAGATTCATTCTTTCATCCTTCTGAGGTTGGTGAAACGAGGGCCCAGAGGACAATATGTTGATTCTGTAAACCACTTAGTGAGTGCTGTAAAGTGCAGAAATGGTATATAAGTCTAAGTGCTATTGCTATTTTTTTTTGTCCACTGGAGACAATGGCTTTATCAAAAGGAATATATAAGAGACCCTCTAAAGTTGAATATTTAACTATTAGGTTGTTGTTGTTTTAACTGAAATAAAAAATATAAATCCATCTGATCATTTGAATTAATGAATCACGCACAAAGTATGTTACATCTACATTTTTTCTCTCTCCTCAAAAGGAAATTATACTCATTATAATTTGGCTGACTTACAGGTAAGAACCCAATGTATTGCTTTCTGTGAAAGAACTTACCCAGAGGGTAAGTGGACACATAAGGGATGCTTGAGAAGGCTTGGGATCACATTTGGAAGTCATAGACCACAGGACCCCATATCTGATTGTCTCTTGAAGTCTAGCAGGGAGACAGAGGAGGATCTTAGGAGCATATACCTGGCAAAGATGCCTTGATTTCTGGACTTGCTGGGGGGTTTTATGCAATGAGTTGGGATAGAATGCAAAGCCATCCAAAATGAAATTAGCATCTTCAAATACATCAACAGAATAAATGGATCTGGCAGATGTTCAAAACTGATAAAAGGATTATAATGCATGGCAGATAATGTCTTGTCTACAAATGTAGTAAAATTATTGTAGGAGCAAATAACAAAAGGGAAGAAAACTAAGAAGAAAGTAAAGAAAATATATATAATACTTGCAAGAAATATAGTAAGAACCCATTAAAGGTAAAAATGAAAGGATTTCCCTTTCATTCAAAAAGAAAATAGTGAGCTATGATTTACAGGAGTTTTAAACAAAGAATGTCTCCCCACTCCTTCAGATATGTCTTAGTTAAATGTGACATGAAATGAATTGCCTACAACTTTGGGTTTGTTTGTTTTTTTAGTTAGTACATGGGGCAGTATTTTGAATTGGGACCCGTAACATTTACCTCTAGCCTTTTCTATCTATGATGTTCATAAAAAATTGGGCCAGGTGTGCTTTGTTTCCTATTCCTAATTTCAGCACAATTGTTTAATATTTGAGATTTATGGAGCAATGCATTCAAGCTAGCAAAAACAATCATTTAAAAGCAGTCGTGGAATTCAATTTTTTTTTTTACTACTGGTTCTGTGGGCGTGGCTTGGTGGGCATGGCAGAGGAAGGATACTGCAAAATTCCCATTCCCTCCCCACTATCCTGCTTTCCAGCTCCATTTTCCTTGTAGACCTAGCCGATCAGGTGGGACTTGGGAGGCAGTGAATAGATGGGGGCAGGGCCAGTCAGAGGTGGAATTTGCCGGTTCTCCAAACTACTCAAAATTTCTGTTACCAGTTTTCCAGAACTGTTCAGAACCTACTGAATACCACCTCTGATTAAAAGGTAATAGAAAAGCTTATTTCAGATAGGTCTATCCATGGGAGAAGCACCAAAAAAGTTCACTTGGTAGCTATGACCATACAATCAAAGTTTCATCCTTTTGAATATTAATGTCAAAGGGGACAAAGCTTTGAACAGTGATAGCTACCACGTTTATTTATTTTGTTTACTTCTTTCCATGGATGCTGATGATTACATAAACGATCCCAATAATTGGGCTATTGACATCTCTGAACAAAAAAATAAACCCACAGGCACAGTGAAAGGAAGTTGTGGTCCTATAGATATTGTTCCTGATCAGTTTGGGTCTCCAAAGTTTTGAAAAAGCCCTACCTGTGCAATCTGCTCAGAGATGGTAGCAAGACATAAATGAAGCTTTCAAGCCAGTTTGGATCATCCAAGCCAGAGGTCTCCAAACTTGGCAACTTTAAGACTTTTGGACTTCAACTCCCAGAATTCTGGAAGTTGGAGTCCGCAAGTCTTAAAGTTGCCAAATTTGGGGACCCCTAATCTAAACACTGGAATAAAAAGTATTTATCTTCATCTTATAGATTTGGGGCATCTTAAAATATGGAGAAAATCAAGAATGATCTCTTTTGATATGCATATTTTCATGGGATCGCATACTGTTTTAGTTAAAAGCTGGCATGTTACTTCAGTGCTGAAATTTTTGGAAACCGATAAATACTGATCATATTGTTTCAATAAAGCCACAGTGTAAGGCTCCATACAGATAGTCCTTGATCACAGAAGTTCATTTAGTTACAACACTGAAAAAAGTGACTTATAACCATTTCTCATACCTACGATCATTGCAGCATCCATACAGTCACGTGATCAAAATTCAGATGCTTGGCAACTGACTCATATTTAGGATGTTTGCAGTGTTCTGGGGGTCATGTGATCACTTTTTGTGACCTTCTCACCAGCAAAGTCAATGGGGAAGCCAGATTCACTTAACAGCCATATTACTAGCTTAACAACTGCAGTGATTCACTTAACAACTGTGGCAAGAAAGGTTATAAAATGGGGCAAATTTCACTGAACAATTTCTTGCTTATTGACAAATGTTGGGCTTAATTGTGGTCATAAGTCAAGGACTACTTGTACATGTATCACACCTGCCTTCTTCTTGCTGCTGGTTAGGATGATTATGTCATAAAAGTGCTGAGAAGAGGCATCTGTCCCAAGCTATTAAAGATATTGAGAATACTTATTTATGTATGTATTTATCAAATCTATATGGCCATCTATCTTGCAAAAAGGTGACTCAGCAGCATACAAGATTAAAAAACAGTGGGCATATGAAAAACAATTATTATTAAATATTCATTTCAAAATGTTTGCCAAAAAACCCTTAAGCACATTAATGCAAATTCATATCTTCAAAAATTAGCATTGTTGCTGTGATGACCAGGACAAGGCACAAAGACAACACAGTCAGATAGTCAAGAAGAGTCCCTTTATTATTTCCAACTTTGCCTCCAATGTTCAGGTTACCTTCTGGCTGGAGAAAATATCTCCCAGGAACAGCCTTTGACTGCAGAAAATTCAGCCCAAAACAGGGTAAACACAAACTGTAACTTAAAGTCCAAACAAGCCAAACTGAAGTAATTAGTTTGGCAGGGCAGGAGCAAGAATTTCAGACTTGAAAGCATGGCAAAAATCACACTGTTGGAAAGACATCAAGAACACAGATAAGCCACAACAATACAAGATAAAGTCATGTTTGCTCCCAGCAGTCTGCCGTATGCAGCTTGCCTTTTTTTTACATTGTGTTCCCAGCTGTAACTAATGAAGAGCATCAGGGACCTTTCCTCTCCTGTAAGCCATGTAACTCACATTGCTCTCTTCTCTGTTCCTCCCTGTGTGCCCTAGGATGAAGAGTGAGTGGATCTGGGTCTTCCTCTGAATTTCCTCTCCCTTGTTCTACCTCTTCCCTGCTCTGCCCAGGCAGACTTTGTCCTTCCCCAGTTTCCTCCACAGCCAACAAAGCCAAACTCCCCCTCCCTGACAGCTGTTCGGCTTCCTCCTCAGATTCAGACTCCAACAGGGGCAGGACAGTTGCAGTACAGTTTCAATTAAAAGACCTGCTAGCTAGAAAGTTAATTTGCAATTAAGCTTTTTTTAATTGATTGAGGGTCTCTAGGTTTGTCAGCAGTCAAAAAAGCAGATATGCTTCAATGTGACTCTTAATTTGTTGTCATTAAGACTTTGGATAAAGAACCATTAGGTCAGTTGCCTCATACGCACATTAGGAATGGCAGTCACATATGGCAACAACAAGCTCAAGGTTACACGGAGACCTCAGCAAAAATAAAATGTAAACACTGGAGAGTGGGGGTGGGATTTACAACTAATGAAAATATGATTCCAGTCAGGACCTTGATGAAATTTACATGGCATTTTATTTTAAATGCAAGTTTAACTTTCAGATCAAAGGAATAAAATAACACAATGCATTAAGGAAAAGTAGAAAAGACATTGATTGCTATTTGTAATATACTGTATAATGGCTACATACATTCCTGTTGCAATTAGACTTTGTGTAAATTATGAAGCCCATTAATGGTATCGGAATATTTATGAATGTTTACATGTTCATTCATTAATGGCAAATAAGTGAAATTTTTGAATAGTCCGGTTCAAATGAGGGGAGGATGGGGGAAAAGGAAGATTGGTTATAATCAGCCTTTTAAAATAGTCCAGAAAATAAAGCCCATGTCACACTGAACCAACGGATGCAAAGAGGATGTAAAACGGACAAAAAACCTTGCCATCCGTTCGAAAACGCGATGTACTCACTGCCTCCATTTGGCTTCCTCTCTATCCGTCCAGTATCTGTTTATGGACGTTTCATCCGCTCAGAAAGTTTTGGGCTGCCTAAAACTTTTGCGTGGAAAATGTATCCAGATGTATAACAGATGCATCCGCTACGCATCTGTTACGCATCTGTTACGCATCCACTATATCCGCTTGGCATCTGCTGCGCATCCGCACAACTCGCATCCGCCCGGACGCAGGGAGAAAGCGGAACGGATGCGGAACAGATGCAGAACGGATGCAGAATGGATGCAGCATGGAAACAAAGCGTTTAAAGCGGAAAAAACGTTCGCAGAGGGGATCTATCTCGTATATTAAGGATGTCTAGAGGATGCCTAGAGGATGCCTAGAGGATGCAAAGGGACACCTATACCGCCTATAAAAAGGGGGAGCAACTCGTCTGCATCTCACTTTCAGACCAGCAGCCCACCTGTGCAGACCTCTGCAGCCTTCATCTGACTCCTCCTCTTCCACAGCATCCAGTCATGTCCACCGTGGATCATACCACAGTCCTTTTGGCAGCCACCATCCACAGGCTTTGTGAACTCTACTATGGGAAGAAAAGGAGGCGGCCAAGAAGCGTCTGGGTCCGAAAATGGATCGGGAGAAGAGCAGAGTACGGACTGTACAACAAGCTGAGGATGGAGCTCAGGAACGAAGACACTGGGGCATTCCAGAACTTCATGAGGATGCCTCCAGCCATGTTTGACGAAGTTGTGCAGCGCCTGACACCCAGGTTGACCAAGGCAAACACCAACTTCCACCCCAGCCTGGAACCTGGGCTCAAGGTGGCGCTCACTCTGCGCCACCTGGCCTCAGGGACCACCTACAAAAGCATGCAGTACGGCTGGAGGGTGCCACACAACACCATCAGCATTGTGGTCAGAGAAGTGGTGCAGGCCATCATCAAAGAATACAAGGAGGAGCTCCTCCAGTGCCCCTCCACTGAAGAAGGATGGAAGAAAGTTGCAGAGCAGTGGTATCAGAGGTGGAACTTCCCACACACCGTTGGAGCCATCGATGGCAAGCACGTGGCCTACGAAGCTCCAGCCAAGTCGGGGTCCACTTATTTCAACTACAAGGGCTTCTTCAGCATCATCCTCTTCGCCATGGTCGATGCTGACTACAAGTTATGTACATCGATGCTTCAGGCTACGGCTCATCTTCAGATGCCCAGGTATACAACGCCAGTCACCTCAAGGAGGGGCTGGAAGGCAACCTCATCGTGGGCTTCCCAGATCCAGACCCCCTGCCCAACGACACGCAAGATGTGCCCTACTTCATCATGGGGGATGACGCCTTCTCCCTCAGAACCTACCTCATGAAGCCATACACTTCCAGACTCCTGACCCGTGAAGAGAGGATCTTCAACTACAGACTGTCCAGGGCAAGGCGGGTGGTGGAGAACGCCTTTGGCATCCTGGCCAACAGGTTCTAGGTACTTCTCACCACCATGCAGCATCGCCCAGAGACCGTGAGGAGATTCGTGGAAGCTTGCTGCATCCTGCACAATCTCATGCGCACCCGCTACCCAGTCTTGCAGAACAGGCTCATGGACCATCAACAAGGGAATGGGGACATGGAGCCTGGTGAATGGAGGCAAGGGCGAAACCTGATCGACACTCAGGATGTGCAAGGCCACAACAGAGCCTCATGGGAAGGGAAGAAGCAGCGCAACCTCCTGAAACACTGGTGCAACTCCCCAGCTGGAGCGGTGGAGTGGCAAGACAGGATGGTAGATGCTTAATGGATGCTTCCTTCAGCCTGTCTCATCACACGGATGAGATTGGGCCATGTATGTTGGGTGGGCCTACAATAAACAGGGCATTTAACAAAGAGTTGTGTTTATGTTGACATGTGTGGATGATTGATTACATTATTGATAATAGAGGGCCATATGTGTGGCTCCTGGGTGGGTGGACCATACAGTCCCACTATGCTTGCACTGGAGGTTTATCTATCCCACAGCTATTTGCCATCCCAAAGGTATCCCTGCTCATTCCACAGGTATTCCTGCCCACTCCACTGCTATCTTAACCCATCCCACAAGCATGCAAAGGCTTAAACCATTTCTAAAAGTTTCCAACAAGACTTTATTAAAAAAAAGAAATGAAGCAAGTGTGTGAATCAAAGATAAACTTTATTGAACAACAAGCTGTAAAAAAAAAATGACCCAAGTCAAGTGTCCAAATAAAGTCCACAGATAGCCAGCTACCCGGGCTCTGGCACTCTTCTTGGTCACTCGGAGGTGTGCCCAGTCTCAGGGGTGAAGGGTCCAGGTGCTGTGGTGGTGGGTGGTGCTGGAGTGCCTGGCCTCGAGAGGACAACAGGGGACGGTGTGTTGAGAAAGGTCTCGGACAGCTGGCTCAGCCCCATGATGCTGAGAGGTCCTTCCTCCATGCCATGGGGTGTCAGCCCCAGTACTGATGACAGATGTACTGAGGCCGGGCTTGGCTGTGGGGTGGAGGAAGGAGTAGTGTAGTGGGGCTGTCTGCTCTGCAGCTGGGTGAGGACTGGCGTGGGTGGCATCGCTGTCGTCGATGGCATCATTGGCATGGGTGGCATTGCTGTCGTCGATGGCATCATTGGCGTGGGTGGCATCGGTGGCATCAGTGAAACAGGTGGCAATGGTGTTGCCCGATGACTCTGTGCCTGGACTGGGAAGGGCTGCTGCCTGCTGAACCTCCTGGTAGCCGTAGCCCTGGTAGGTGAGGGCCTGTGGGAAGCCTTGGAATGGGAGGGACATCACCTGGGGTGGAGGAGCAGGCCTGGACTGGGTGGGAGCAGGTTCCTCTGGGTCTGGAGGGTTGTGAAGCAGCTTGGTGATCCAGTCCTTCACCTGCTGGTACTGTGGATCCACCATTTCCTTGAGGGTCTGGTTGACATAGGTGAGGAAGGACTTGCGGTTGGAGGATGAGGAGTCGGTGTGGACCAGCTGAGAGAGGAGATCTATGCTGGTGCGGATGGTGTCCCTGATCTCCAGCAGGACATTGTGGCTCTGCCCCTCCAGCTGTCCAGCTCTCTGCCTTTCTGCGGAGGCGGAGCTGGTGGGGGTGGATGCGGCTAGGAGTGTGGAGGACTCGATGTCTCCTTTCTCCCACCGCACCAGGGAGTCCTCTACGCACTCCACCACGCTTACCACACCTGTCCGCGGGTTCTCCGCCATGGCACTCTCCACAGAAACCTGCCTGGAGACAGGGACTGACTCTCGGCCGGAAGAGGCCTGGGTGGCAGCAGGCTGCCGGAGAGAGAGGGTAATGAGAGGGGCTTCTGGTGCTCCTCGGTGGCGAACCTCACCCTCCAGGAAGCTGCACCTGGCCATGACGTAGGTCTCTCTGTCTTTCAGCTTCACAGTGGCCTGGCCATATTTCTTCAGGTGTAGCTTCCCGTACCAGGTGTGCATGTGCTTCCACCAGCCGAGGAGCACCTCCGAAGTGTAACCCATACTCTCCACCCTCTCTCTCCAAGCAGCCTGCTTCCACTTGGTGTCCCTGTACAGCCAGTGTCCCTTCCGCCACAGATAGTCATTCTCTCTCAGCCACTCCAGCACCTCATCCTCGTGCGCCTCCTCAATGGAGTATTGCCTCCTCTCCCGTTGTTGCATACGCCTCTTCCTCCCTTTGGCAGGACTAGATGGGCCCTCATCAGAGGGGCTCCCAGGTAGTAGGGGCTGCTCCACACCACCACCAGCAGCAGCAGCAGCAGCACCAGCAGAATCATCATCATCATCATCAGCAGCAGCAGCAGCAGCAGCAGGAACAACAGGACCAGGATCAGCAGCAGTAGAGTAAGCACCAGCAGGGCCAGCAAGTCCAGGAGCACGAGCAGGACCAGGAGCACGAGCAGGACGAGCAAGACCAGGAGCACGAGCAGGACGAGCAAGTCCCGGAGCACGAGCAGGTCGAGCAGGACCAGGAGCAGCTTCAACAGAGTAAGCACCAGCAGAAGCCCCAGCACCAGCAGAAGCAGAGTCAGGGGCAGGGGGCGGGAGGTTGGCCCTGTCCCTCTTGCCAGGGATGGCGGCAGGTTGCTGAGGCTTTCGCTTCCTCCCCATGGTTGTGGGGTGGCTGGCTGGCAGGGAGGCTGGCAGGCACCAAGGCTGGCAGGAAGGCAGGAAGGCAGGCAGGCAGGCAGGCAGGCACCAAGGCTGGCTGGAAAGCAGGCTGGCAGGGCAGGCAAGGAACTCGAAGTGTCCAGCAGCAGGTCTTTCCTCGGAGTGCTGGCCACATGCGAGCTGCTTCCCTTTATATCTGGGGGGCTTACGTAATACTTCCCCCCACATGCACAATTAATGGTCGGCATCCGTTCCGCTTCCGCTGTGCATCCGCTAGGCTTCCTCTGTGCATCCGCTAGGCTTCCGCTGTGCATCCGCTGTGCATCCGCTTCATCCGTTCGGCGTCCATTCTGCATCCGCTGTATCTGTTCTGCGTCCGCTTCGCTGAGGCCCCCCGGAAGCCCTGCGGTTGCGCCATCCGCTCCCATCCGCTTCCATCCGCTGGGCTTCCATTCCACATCCGCTTTGCATCCGCCCTGCGTCCTCCCCGCATCCGTGTTATCCGTTCTGGTTATGCAAATTTTTGCCCCTTTTGAGAGCGGATAACAACAGATGGAACATTTTGCTCGTCCGTTGTGTCCGTTTTGCATCTGTTGGCCAGTGTGACATGGGCTTAAGGTATTTGAGCTCTGTGCTTGTGAATAATGGAGTTGGGGGGAATAATACCTATTTTAATGGATGCAGTCAATTCTAATGCAAATGTAAAAAAATTACTTCTTATGAGAATGCATCCTGGATATTAGAATATTTATAATATCAATATTTCTCCCAAAAGGAAAATCAAAGTATATTTAATGAGTCACTTCTCATAATATTATAGCATTATAGTAAGCTCAGCATGTTAGATGAATGCAACACTTAAGAATTATCCCTACATGGATGTCCAGGAGTGGCAGCAAGGGATGGTACACAATGTCCTATCGGTCATGATTTTGCACAAATAGCATAATTTGCAATTAAATTATTGCATTGTAAATTAACAATGGTTGGTTGTGGGAATCAATCCCACTGTTCAATAAGTCATGGCTTAACACTATATTGGTCAATATAATAGGACTTAATTGGGTTAGCATAATTTTTACAATAAATATTCCTGATTATGGTAAAAAGCAATTTGGGATATTAATGCTTAAGCTGTAGGTGTCAGGGTTCCGAGTAATATGCCCATAGCAAACAAAACTCCAAGGCGGGTAAGTTCCTGAAAGAATAGTTTTATTGGACATATTGGCACAATCTGGTGAAAACTGATTCTGAATGTTCCTGTGATTTTCACCTAATTAAAATTGAAGGACCCCCCCCCCCCCTTTTCAAATGAACAGACACATGGTCCAATCAGGGTGCCATCTGGTGCCTGGTACCTTTATTCCTCCTTCATCCAGCCATCTGTAGAAATATCCTTGGTTCCCAGGAGAAAGTATTTTGTTTTGGCTACAAAAGCCCAGTTATCTAAATTCCTCCCTCCCTATCCCTCAGCTCCAGTGTGGCAACACTGAAACATCCAAGATGGCTTCGATCAAGTCAGCTTCAGAGTTGACAGTAAGACTTTTGCTCAATGATTTTGGACATCATTTGACAACATATTGTAATAATGGCTTTTTTTTGTATAGATTGGAATACCCATGAGCTATGTCCCAGTGTATTACAGAGTTGTTGCTTTTTGCTGTGATATCTTTAGCAACTAAACAATCTACCCAGAAAACTTGCAGTGTGACAAGGATTAGAGGAATAAAATAGGAAAAAGAATGTATTCCTATCCTATAATTTAACCCATTCTAAAAAAGAAAAATTATTCAATTTGGAACTACAAAAATCTTTAATAAATGTATCCATCTAGAAACAAAGAATAGAATAAGCAAAAAGTATGTTAAAAGCCAAATGATGCTTGCCCTATTTGATGTTGTGGGTCTCAAAAACCAGCACTGATAGCAAAATAAAATAAAACAAATACTTCTGGGAAGCATATTTTAAAATTCCTTTGGTACATTTGACACACCAAGGTCACTGCCAACAAGGAAGACAAAACAATCTTAAGGTAAGATACATATCAACAGCAGGAACACATACTGTGTTTATTTTATAAAGTGTTTGGAAATCAGTGTCCTCCTCCTGTTTTCAGCAGCAAAGGTCACACCAAGTTTTGATCTTGCAAAATGAGTTTGACAAGAGTTGCAGGAAGAAGTCTTTTTAGAATAAGAGAAAGTTCTATATTGCCTTGTTTCACAAAGGTAGACTGAAGTATTTTCAGTACCAGGTTATGACTGTATTGTCCTTAGGAGCCAATAAAATGTATTGGCTTCCATCTGTAGCTTCACCTGTAATTATGGCTGTAAGAGTCTGTGCAGGTCAGGCAGGATTAGGATAACAGCCACAATTATTCTATCTACAAAAGGAACATCTATCCATAGAGGCATTAGATTTGTGATTGTAGGATTTCTGGGGAAAATATTGTTATTCTTGCTTAAAAGCCAAAAATCTTCTTGGCAATTTTGGAAAACATGGATTTTTTGCACTCTTAAAAAGGACAATTATTGTAGGTAGAATGCTTTGAAAGGACATTATGTTCTGGTAAATGCCATTCCACATTTCTGAAGAACCAGATCCTCCGTTCCCTTGTCTCCAGTAAGATATCTTAGCTCTTACTGCAGGGATGTCAAACTCAAGGCTCGCGGGCTGGATCTGGTGAGGTGCTTAAATCTGGCCCACGTCCGGCCTGGAAATAGCAGAGGACTGGCCCATGGTGTCTCTGGCAGCCAAAACAGGGTGAGGGGGGCTGTGCATGCCCGCGTACCTCATTTTTTGCCTGGACAGCCTCCTGAAGTATCTGCGCCCCATTTTGGCCATGGCTCTCGGCACCACCACCCTATGTCCCATTTTGGTTGGCAAAGTGTTGCAAGAGGCTGTCCAGGGAAAAAATGGGGCATAGTGGGGCCACACACAGCCCCCCCAGGCCACATTTTGGCTAGCAGGGTTCTGTAGGAGGCATCCGCCCCATCTCCCCCCCACACGCACACCTGGCTATCCTGCAGAGAACTCCAATGCTGGTCTGGCCCTCAAAGAAATCCAGTTTGATCCCTTGTCTTACAGGGATAGCAGCTTGATCTGACCAGATAAGAGATCTTTTGCTGATAGTCTTTCTTTATCTGTTATCCTTCTTTACTGCCTGGAGCAGATTCCAATGCATGTAGAATTAATCAAACTACAATTTTCATTGCTTCCAAATAGGTACACATTGGTTTATTTACTAACTAGAGAATGGAAATGAATCAGGATCTGATTCTAATTTGAAGTCCAGTATAAAATCTATTTCATAATTTGAAGGTAATGGGGAATTGTGTACTGATAAACCACAGATGCATCAAAATTTAGCATAGGGGAGAAAAAGAACAGAAAGAGAACAAGTTACATGCTGATTTCTCTGCTGAGTTCCCAGCTAAACGTATCAACTGATAAGAAGAATGCTATCACCATCAAGTGATACACAAAGGAATTGTACCTTTTTCATGGTAGAATTGCAAAAAGTGTACTGTAACTTATGAACTGCAGACTGCATTTAAATAATATACCTGTAAAGTACAAGATTCAGCATCATCCCTAAATTGTAATATTGGTTTTGGAGATGAAAAATTGGATAGTGGGTCTTGAACAAGCCCCTAGTTTTCCAGGAAAGTGCATTTTTAGTAACTGTTTTATTTCAAAGTGGTAAAGGAAGCTTTGTGTGTCAAGAAAACAGCAGAAGAATGTCTATAGAAGAAAAATGGAAGCAGTTCTTCAGTTTCTGCCTAGGATATCTGAGATCTGTAGTATACCACTTTGGTGGGATTTAGCATGTGGGAAGAAATATCCATCTGGTTCAGTTCCAAGCCAGGAGGAAAGCACTGGAAATAAAATGGAGACTAGAGGACCATTTATTGATGAAGCAGAACCACCAAGCACATGTGATTCTGGGCAGCAGATAAAATGTAACTCCATGAGTGGGTGGCTTTTTTACTTTCTTTTGGGCTTTATATTTGAGTTTCCTGTTCCTGTGCAAGAACATATCCTTTAATATTCTACTGGCTATTGTCAGATTCCTATGGGGTCATGTAGGGGTTATGAAGGGGTCATAACTGGTGATATAGGCAAAAGAGGAAATGCAACTCCTAGGTGCTTGTCTGAGTTAAGTTTGATTGAAGTTTTGACTGCTCTGGGGGTGGTGCAATGTCTGAAATACCCTTAGGAGATTGTGCGATGTATTGAGCTCTGTATTTTCTACTAAATGGTAGTGGGTTAATCCTATTATGTCCTGAAGGGTCATGTCCTGTTCTTAATCCATCACCCTGAAGATGAAGGTCTTTTGTTTTGTAGATAGGCTGGTCCAGTCTTTAATGGGCACAAAATATCTGTCTGCTTCCTGCCTCTAAAAAAACATGTTTCTCCATTTTTCATTTCGGGAAATATAATATTCTGCCTTTTTTAATATTCCTCAAAATATTTCATTCTTCTAGAAGCAACAAGGATAGTAGAAGGTATTAATAACAAGATGGAAAAAATATTTCCAAACAGTACTAAGTTGTCTTTATTTGTGTTTTATTTCCACAGTTGGAATTATCCAGCACAGCAATCCTTCATCAAATCCGGAGGGATCAAGTGACAGATACATGTCGAGCCAACAGCCTGTCCAGCAAGAAGCGCCGTGTGCTGACACCTTACGATCTCAAACATTTAGTGGTTGATGAGGCTCATGAACTGATTTATTGCTATGTTCCCAAAGTGGCCTGTACCAACTGGAAAAGAGTCATGATGGTGTTGACTGGGAAAGGAAAATACACCGATCCAATGGAGATACCAGCAAATGAAGCCCATATTTCATCCAACTTGAAAACACTCAACCAGTACAGCATCCCAGAGATCAACCATCGTTTGAAAAACTACATGAAGTTCTTGTTTGTCCGTGAGCCTTTTGAGAGACTGGTGTCAGCCTACAGAAACAAGTTCACCCAAAAATATAACACCTCCTTTCACAAGAGATATGGAACCAAAATCGTGAAGCGCCAAAGGAAAAATGCGACACAGGAGGCTCTGCAGAAAGGTGATGATGTAAAATTTGAAGAGTTTGTGGCTTATCTCATAGACCCACAAACTCAAAAAGAAGAGCCATTCAATGAACACTGGCAAACTGTCTTTTCTCTGTGCCATCCTTGTCACATCCATTATGACCTCATGGGGAAGTACGAGACTCTTGAGGAGGATTCCAACTACGTTCTTCAACTAGCAGGAGTAGGAAACTATCTCAAGTTCCCCACTTATGCAAAGTCTACAAGAACTACTGATGAAATGACTGCAGAGTTCTTCCAGAACATCAGTTCAGAGCATCAAACACAGCTCTATGAAGTCTACAAACTTGATTTTTTAATGTTCAATTACTCAGTGCCAAGCTACCTGAAACTGGAATGAAATGTGGATACCCAGAGAAAGAAAGAAAGAAAGAAAGAAAGAAAGAAAGAAAGAAAGAAAGAAAGAAAGAAAGAAAGAAAGAAAGAAAGAAAGAAAGCTGTTTAATTTAAGATTTTTATTTGTCATAATTATGTATGAAGAATTGGTTATTTTGTAAGTTAATATTTTTTCTCTCTCTTTTTTTTAGTAATGCTGCAAGCAGCATAGTTGGAAATTTATTATTTAAATGGTTGGTAAGAAAGGACAGCCTTGTTTTCAGGGTAAGAAAATTGCAGTGACAATAGCTCTAGATGTGACAAGTAAGTGCTACACTGTTTTGGGGTGGAAATGTTCCTTTTGCCCTGATTTATTTTTTTAATTCTTTTTTTTTTTTTTGCATTCTTAATAAATCCGAGCCTTTAGGTTATTTATGCTTACAGAATAGATTCCTCATTAAAAGCTGAAATGCAATGCTGTTTAGGCAAAAAAAAAAGAAAGAAAGAAAAGTTTCTTGTGTTCTTATTGCTGGAATTTCCCTTTGCCTCTGTAATATTTTATTATTGGGGGTGGGGGAGGATAAATGTGCTCATAAAATTTGAAATGTTGAAATGTTGCAATGGGCAGTAAGGCCCAGGGGCTACAATAGATTTATGGATTTGGGAGCCTTCCGATTCTCTGCTTTGCAAGACATATAAAGATACATGCATTTGTGTCTCAGAACATTTAGACCAGGGGTGTCAAACTGGATTTCTTCGAGGGATGGATCAGCATTGTAGTTCTCCTCCATGGGCTGTCCAGGGGGAGGGGAGAGTTGGGATGGACACCTCTTGCACCCTGCTGGCTAAAACGGGGCCACCATGCCCCATTTTGGCCAGCAGATTGCTGCAGGAGGCCGTCCAGTCTGAAAACTGGGCAGGGGGGGCTATGCAGGCCCCTCCCACCCCGTACCCTGTTTTGGCTGTTAGATACCGGCCCCATGGGCCAGATTTAAGCACCCTTGAGTTTGACACCCCTGATTTAGAACATTAAAATGTCATACCTTTGTGTATCCCAAATACCAATAGGAGAAGGAAAGAAATGTCCTGGAAAGCAATGGCATGACTCAGTCTCTTGTCCCCTAAAGCAGACAACCAAGCCAGAGACAATTGAAAGTTATTTGTGACTCCCAGTTATCCTTCGAGGAAGTCCACTAGGAAATGCATCTGATGAAATGATCACATGTGAGGAGGCATCATCCGATGGTTGGACACAAACCTTTTCAGAAACAGAATGTTCTTAAAGATCCAATTGACTGTTTCGACATCACAAAATTACTCTAGTTTTTTTTTTCCTATGAATGAGACTTAGGAATATATTTTTTTTCCAGAAGATCTGAGACAGGCCAGAACAACAAAATAATATTTGGCTCTTTTCCTATTCAATTAAGCGCAGTCACTTCCTTTGCTTCATAACATATCTGAGCAATAGAACGAAATGGTACCTGTACAGGAGTTCTCATATCTATACACTGCTGTTTGCATCTGCCATTCTTCAGCTTGGGTCTTTGGAGAAGATCATTCCACAAAAGGGAAAAGGAGAAGAATGGGCCTCTTACACCCAGTTTAAAATGACAACCCAACCCTAAGCTTCACACCATAGCAAAGAATAATAGGCAATTTAGGAGCGCCTTTCCTGAAAAAGTCTGTATCACGTTCTGAGTTTCAGCAAAATTTTAAAAGGCTCATTGCATAGAGTGCAATATTAAATAATATCTAATCTTCTTTTGGGTGGTTACCTCTATTCAAGAACAACAGGAGGGGAAAAAATCCTGCAGTAAATTTTATCTCAGTCTCAGACCTCAACAATAATATATATTTGTTACTTTTTAACATTGGGAACAAAAAGAAACACTGATTTTTACATATAAGTATGTACACATACACACAAAAAAAATATTGTAATTTTGTGACTGAATGAAATGTGACTCTATTGTGTAGAGGGACGTATATTCAGAATTCTACTTTGCTGGTCAAGTTAACATTTCTGCATTCCTACTTATTTGATTTCAAGATGTGTAATAATGATTTTTTTATAAATAGCTGTAATAATATTTAGGATCTCAGTTCTTTTAAGTAGTTGATTAGTCTGCTGTCTGCACATGCATGTGCACACACACACACACACAGAACTGTGGTTTAGTAGATTTATTAATATATCCCTGCAATTCCCTTCACTAAACGCACAGAACTGTCCCAGTTAAGTCCAGCCATAAGCAAACCAATGCTAGTCCATAGAGCAATGGTCAATTAGGCCACAACGCACTTGAAAGTTTCCCAGTCATAATTAACTCACAAGGCAATATTAAATCCACAATATAAGAGGGTTCACAAGGCAAGAAACATCCAGAGTTCAGATCCAAGTTGAGGCACAATGTCAATCCAAGCAAGGGAAGAATCACAACAACCAGAAAAGCACAGCTAGGAAATGAACACATCATTCTCAGCATTGCTTCCGTCTGCTGTGCTAAATAGCCAGCTTTTTGGTGCAGCCCATCAAGAAGGATGAGGTTTCTCTTCATGATTAGTCTGGATGACCTTCTCTGCTCCTGCCTTTTCTCTGCTCTATGTGTTCTTGGATCAGGTACAGAAGGCAGTTCATCTTCCTCATCACTGACTGGCTGCAGCTGCATGCATTCTCCACCTGAAGCCTCAGGGCTTGGAGCCATGAACCAACTCCCCTCAGAGGTGCCTGGAATTGATTCATCTTCCTTCAAGCTGACATCTGGAGAAATATTTGGGTAAATATCCAGGGGAATCATCACAGTCAGACTGATCAAATGACTTTAATCAATTCATTGAAAGGTGCTCCCAATTAATTAAACAGCAAAATTTTAAACTTGATAATTTTAAATAAAGGTTCATCTCTAAACATAGATGGCAAGCATTTTAGGAAAAATTACTGTCATTTCCCATGCTTTTAAGTAGTGCCTACCTGCTTCATCTAAAACATTTGAAGAAGTATTTTGCTTCAGAACTACTGATTTATATGCAAATAAATAAAATTTAATCAACCAATTAAAAGCATGTGATTAATCAACTGAGATTGATTTAATTGGATGATAACACTAATATTATTGTTCACATGTAGCCCAACATATCTCAAATGAACACAGTAATGATTTTGAAAATCCAGCTTAGCTTCCTGAACTAAAGGTGAATATTTTCCATTTCTGAGACTGAAAGATACATAAAACCATACCTTAGTAGAATTCAGAAATACAACCAGCAACTTTTTCCAGATTCTATTGTGTTTTGTTGCAAACTTAAACCTATGGCAAATCTATAAAGCTGTGATTGTCTTTGTTATTTTTTGGGAGAGAAGAATCCAGGTATTTCTATAGCAAAAATATTACATGGAGAGACAGATTCCTTTTTTCCAATGACATCATTCCAGTCCAGATTGGAAGCTCATTCTTATTTCACATGTAACTTTACTCAACAGCAGGACAGCTGTTGAGTCTTGCCCAAGACTTCTTCCAACTTGAAACAGGATGGCCCATAAATCTCTGCAATATCTCAAAGGTTTTGGCCTATCCATTCAAATGGTCACTTATTGGATCATAAACAGTGTGATATGACATGATTTAATGACTAACTGGAGAAACTTTAAGAAACTGTAAGAAAGCAGGGAAGTTATTCCTATATATTAATCTACATCATCCTGATTTAAATTTTGGACTAATCCTTCATCCATGTGGTTCACTGAAATGTAGTTTAAATTATTCAATATCACTGATAAGGCTTTGAAAATGATTGGGAAGAAGTGCTTCATGAAGGTACAGCATTTTTGCTATTCATTAAAGCAGCCTGACATTTTTCAGACTTCCAGGCATAGCTCAAGCAAGCAAAAGTCTGAAAAAGGTCCAATGGCTTTATCATCCAAAAATTGCAGCCACCACCAAGAGTTGTCAGAGCAACCTAGGACTGTACTAACTTATCAGCTCAGACAAATGTTCAATTTTAATTTTATTATAAAAGGAACTGGGACTTGAAAAGCTGCACAGCTAGTTTTGCACACTCATGGGGATTTGAGATGTTTGTTTCGGCATCCAACCAGCAGCTCAAAAAACAGCATTTTTGAGAAAGGAAGACTTTCAAAAGCTGAATGTAATACTGCAGGAACAGAGGGAGAGGGATCATGTGATAGTTTGAAACTGAATACAGTGGTCTGGGCAGCATGCCTGCAGGAATTCATTCTTTCATTTGCTTGTAGGAAGTATTTATTATCCCCTTCTCATATCACCTTCTCAAAAGTAAGCAAGTGAAGAGGTTGTGTTAGCAAGGAGGAGCAATCAGTAGGTGATGTCCATGACTTTCACACATACCTGATCGTGTAAGTTGTAGGTGTTTTGCTCAAAATAAACTTAGGATCCTGTGGGGAAATATAAAATCCACCAGCATGTCTCCCATAGTTCTTTGGAATTGCAGTGATTGGTCCACCATCTCATTTTGGACAATCTTATAAAGAAGAGGTTTTGTGGACTGCAGTATCAACAAATTAAAGTAATTATGAATCACTGTCATGAATGCTGCCTGAGAACTGATATTCTTAGAAAGCAAGTTGCTGAATTTGAGATCCTTCAGCAATTCCTCTTACATATCTTGACATTGTTTTATCAAGACTTGACAATTGAGCATTTTCCAAATGTTTGTGGCTACACCTCCAAAACCTCTGAAGTGCTGGTTGGAAGTGAAGTCCAATACCTCTGGAAGTTATTATCATTCTTGCTTCCAATTTAAGAAATATTGGCCAAAATGTAATAAACTGGCTTTAGAACATTTAAAACAGTAAAACATAACCAGTTTTAAAGAGTCCTTAAAATCCAATTAGTGTCAGTTCCACAGAAGCATTTGCAACATTTCTGACACACTTCCAACAGGACATGGGAGTAATAGCATTCTCCCATGTTTATACCAAGAAACTAATAAAGCAGAGGCACACTGCTTCTTCTGAAAATATGTTTCAAAAAATGTTTCAGAAGAATGGCTTTGAATCATGTGCAAACACAATTACAAAATATGTTATTCATTGAACGAGGGATCCCCAAACTTGGCAACTTTAAGACTTGTGGACTTCAATTCCCAGAATTCTCCAGCCACGTTTGGGGATCTCTGCATTAAACTGTAGCTTTCCTAGGTTCTCAGGTTGCTTATAAAAGGTGGCTCCTTTGGAAACACAGAATCATAGAACTGGAAGGGTCCTCTTTAATGAATGTCATTCTTGAATGAATGACAGAGAGATGCTATGTTTGTATGAAGTTCTTCTGAATTATAGGTGAAGCATGCCTAACCTAGAAGATATGGTGATTAATGGACTGAAGCAATGAATTCAATGAATTGTGTAACAAAAGTTTCCTTTTATCTATCCTTTTATCTAATTTTCTATTTAAAACTTGCTGATTTATACTTTTGTTTGTTATGTTTGGTTTTTATTATCACATTCATATTCTACTGAAGTGTGATAAAATATCAGATCCATCCATAAATGATGAATTTGATGGTTCTCTCTCTCTCTCTCTCTCTCTCTCTCTCTCTCTCTCTCTCTCTCTCCATCTCTCTCCCTCCCTCCCTCTCTCTCTTTGGCTAATTGGAACAAAATGAGTAAATTATGGACTAGAAATTATTTTAAGCCAATTTGCATGACTGATTCATTACAATGAAGGTGAAAAAATTCTCTTTGATGAATGGCACTGAAAAATGTTAAGTTATGGTAATTTGCAATTTCATTTTTATTTTTTACTCATAAGATGCACAACTGGGTAAGCAACTAGAGGACTATTTATGATGCAACAGAGTGATTTTTATCCAGAAAGCTGTTCCACCAGACAGGAGAAAAATATAGGGAGAATAAATTGGATCCTTTTCTTTACAGTTCTCATCTGTCTTATTTACTGTGACTGAAAAGGGAGCAGAATTCCTGCTCTTATTAAGAGGGTCTTCATCAAGTGTTTGTCAGAGTAATGTTCTGGATTATACTGAGAATGGGGAAAACAAGATGGTATGAGTAAATGTCTGAATGTTCTTTAAGACAGCTAAAATATTGAGGGATGGAAGTAGATGGACAATCTTGTTTATAAAAGATTGTTTGAAACAATTTTTCTACACTCCAAAGACTACCATAAAAGTTCCCAGCAGTGTGTGTGTGTGTGTTAGACTTTCCAAATTTATTCAGAGTGAAATTTCCATATTGACTTGAATTTTGTGAATAATTATTCAACACATCCAACACACAATTATCCAACACAAACAGAAACAGTACCAGTTTGACAAAGACTGACATACACATATATATATAGACATGCAAGAGAAACAACAAATACACATTCACACACTCTTATAACAGTGAGGAAACTACCAGCCACCAAGATGATACTATCCAGTCATGGCCCATGTAATAAATCAAAATTTCATATTGCCAGACCTCCTGAGAAGAACATTTTCCATTGCCAAAAAGCAAGACTGGCATTGATTTACTCCAACTAGTTTTCCTATATAGTATATTGCAGTTTGCAGAAATTGGTTCTACATGAACAAAAAAATATGCCGCATAACACTTACTGGTTTTGATTGATCAGTTTTGCTATCAAAAGAGCAAAATGCATAATGCATTGCAAAAAAAAAGTATTCTGTATCAAACCTGAAGATACAAAAGGAATCCTGTGATGTTTGGTGAAGGAGCAACTGACTGGGGAACTGGAGATTAATGTTGCAGTCATATGCAAACTTAGACTGGATAGATTTATTTCTACCTTGAAATAAATCTCATTGACTTAATTGGATCTTCTGTAAAGAATACAGGTAGATGACTCTGAAAAATTAATGAACAAAACCAAGTTGGAATTACATTGTATGAAACAATACTGTATATATCCAGTGATGTGATTCAAATTTTTTTACTACCGTTTCTGTGGGCGTGGCTTAGTGGGCATGGTGTGGCTTGATGGGCATGGCAGGGGAATGATACTGCAAAATCTCCATTCCCACCCCTCTCCAGGGAAGGATACTGTAAAATTCCCATTCTCTACCCCTCCACTAACCTGTTTTCCAGCTCCATTCTCCTGTGCAGGGCAACAAAAGAAGACCCAGTTGATCAGCTGGGACTAAGGAGACAGAGAATAGATGGGGTGGGCCAGTCAGAGGTGGTATTCTGAACTACTCAAAATGTCTGCTACCGGTTCTCCAGAACTGGTCAGAACCTGCTGAACACCATCTCTGGTATATCCTTTAAAGACTGAGCATGATTTCAGTGTTCTTCAGTAGTTAATCTAATGTAGCTTGCTCTGATTAAGAGTGACTTCCAGGTGATGTCCCTCATCACCTGGTATTTATGATGTTAAAAACTTTCTGCATAAAAAAACAGAGATTGTTTGATGGATTATTCTATCTCCCTAACAAAGAACCTGAATATATATATAAAAAAACAAATATATATATATATATATAT